>WNGS01146366.1:0-12001 GCA_020271785.1 Procambarus virginalis | reverse complement strand
TCACTATTTTCATGTGTGAAACGGAGTACTGACTCTCTTTCTCTCTAGATGTCTTTTTAGGTAATTAGTTCATCTGAGTCTTTTACTATTACGAATATGTCATCTACATAACGGCAATATAAAAATAACAGTCTGCCATCTTGGATGTACTAATAACAAAAACAGAATCTCTTTAAGCACCAACGTATATACCAAGCCCACCAACATAGGATTATGCCTGAACTGAACAGTAGAAGTGAGTGCCCCCAAAGATACAAAGCCAGTGTTCTCAATGCTTATATTCATTGAGCGCTTACCCACTGCTCTGAATGGAGCAACGTGAGTAGAGAGTTTGAAAGAGTAACTCAGGTAATGGTGAACAATTGATATAGCAACGCGGAAATAAACGCTGCTATAAGAAGACACTTGGACCGTTGGTATAATCCTGAACCTAGAACAGAAAACACAATACCTCCAATAAAATTATATTACAAATCAACCATGCACAGTGAACATATAAAAGAGGAAAGAATAATGAAAGAAATAATCCGTAAAGGAGTAAAAAGCACTACTAACCAAAACATAAACCTGATAATATTCTATAAAACCAAGAAGACTTCCGAACTCCTTATCAAAAATAGCCCGAAGCCGACAGAGAACCCTCTACAGCAGTCAAGCGTTGTATACATGTACACTTGCCCCCACGAAGGATGTAACCTTCAATCTAAGTACATAGGTATGACGTCGACCAAGCTGACGAGGCGTTTGATATGCCATCTTCAATCCGGTGCCCCTAGGAATCACATGAGACAAGCCCATGACATCACCCTAACAAGAGAAATGTTGAACAAAAATACATGCATAATAGACAAAACCCAAGATGCAAGAAGATTACAAATTCTTGAAGCAATTCACATAAGAATAGAACAACCTACCATGAACACCCAAATCACGGAACTATTTACTCTACCCACAATGAGAGTAAGGACAAGACCGGAACATAACGATGCCAACACAAAAGACAATGTTCAACATAACAGGCCAATTACACTTGATTAATCTTTGTATGTAGATACCAGCTGCCTCGTATGGGCCAATAGGCCTTCTGCGGTTACTTCTATTCGTATGTTCATATGTTTTACCCCACATTTATCCCTTATGTATCCCCTATGTTTTCACCTTTATTGTCTTATCACGTGACCTAGTGCGGGTATAAAATCAACCACATTGTAAAACTTCTTCACTTGAGAATAAACCATGGAGGTTCGAAACGTTGTGCAAATTGTATAAAAAAGTGTAATACATTCTATAGTAATTCACCTCTTTTCTTCACCCGGAAATTACGAAAATGAGTTTTGGAGAACTCCTGTTTCAGCTAAGCCCTGATGCTAAGAAAATAGTTAGAGGGATAGAAGCCCTAAATCAGAAGATAGTAAATACAGAATATGTGGTCATATTCAATGAGACATACATATATATATATATATATATATATATATATATATATATATATATATATATATATATGTGAGAAAGCTGCATGAACGCGCAAGACATATATCACTTAGAACTCTTTGACCCGGCCAGGATTCGAACCCATGCCGTCCAGGATCACCCCTAAACGTACACAGTACCGTGACCACCGCACCAATGATCGTCTATAAGGATTGGTCAGTCTTGGCGCTTATTAACTAAGCTCCCTGACTGACCAACCCCCGACGACACTCATGGATCCATTTGGGTACAGTTTTTCATCAAATTCTGGCGCATGCACGGGCCGCACTGAGTCTAACATGTGTGAGAAAGCTGCATGAACGCGCAAGACATATATCACTTAGAACTCTTTGACCCGGCCAGGATTCCTGACTGACCAATCCTTATAGACGATCATTGGTGCGGTGGTCACGGTACTGTGTACGTTTAGGGGTGATCCTGGACGGCATGGGTTCGAATCCTGGCCGGGTCAAAGAGTTCTAAGTGATATATGTCTTGCGCGTTCATGCAGCTTTCTCACACATGTTAGACTCAGTGCGGCCCGTGCATGCGCCAGAATTTGATGAAAAACTGTACCCAAATGGATCCATGAGTGTCGTCGGGGGTTGGTCAGTCAGGGAGCTTAGTTAATAAGCGCCAAGACTGACCAATCCTTATAGACGATCATTGGTGCGGTGGTCACGGTACTGTGTACGTTTAGGGGTGATCCTGGACGGCATGGGTTCGAATCCTGGCCGGGTCAAAGAGTTCTAAGTGATATATATATATATATATATATATATATATATATATATATATATATATATATATATATATATATATATATATGTCGTACCTAGTAGCCAGAACGTACTTCTCAGCCTACTATGCAAGGCCCGATTTGCCTAGTAAGCCAAGTTTTCATGAATTAATTGTTTTTCGTCTGCCTAACCTACCTAACCTAACCTAACCTAACTATTTCGGCTACGTAACCTAACCTGACCTATAAAGATAGATTAGGTTAGGTTAGGTAGGGTTGGTTAGGTTCGGTCATATATCTACGTTAATTATAATTCCAATAAAAAAAATTGACCTCATACATAATGAAATGGGTAGCTTTATCATTTCATAAGAAAAAATTAGAGAAAATATATTAATTCAGGAAAATTTGGCTTATTAGGCAAATCGGGCCTTGGATAGTAGGCTGAGAAGTGCGTTCTGGCTACTAGGTACGACATATATATATATATATATATATATATATAATATATATATATATATATATATATATGTCGTACCTAGTAGCCAGAACGCACTTCTCAGCCTACTATGCAAGGCCCGATTTGCCTAATAAGCCAAGTTTTCCTGAATTAATATATTTTCTCTAATTTTTTTCTTATGAAATGATAAAGTTACCCATTTCATTATGTATGAGGTCAATTTGATTTTATTTGAGTTAAAATTAACGTAGATATATGACCGAACCTTATCAACCCTACCTAACCTAACCTAACCTATCTTTATAGGTTAGGTTAGGTTAGGTAGCCGAAAAATTTAGGTTAGGTTAGGTTAGGTTAGGTAGTCGAGAAAAACATTAATTCATGAAAACTTGGCTTATTAGGCAAAACGGGCCTTGCATAGTAGGCTGAGAAGTGAGTTCTGGCTACTAGGTACGACATATATATATATATATATATATATATATATATATATATATATATATATATATATGTCGTACCTAGTAGCCAGAACTCACTTTTTGGCCTACTATGCAAGGTCAGATTTGCCTAATAAGCCAAGTTTTCCTGAATTAATATATTTTCTCTAATTTTTTCCTTATGAAATGATAGAGCTACCCATTTCCTTATGTATGAGTTCAATTTTTTTTTATTGGAGTTAAAATTAACGTAGAAATATGACCGAACCTAACCAACCCTACCTAACCTAACCTAACCTATCTTTATAGGTTAGGTTAGGTTAGGTAGCCGAAAAAGTTAGGTTAGGTTAGGTTAGGTAGGTTAGGTAGTCGAAAAACAATTAATTCATGAAAACTTGGCCTATTAGGCAAATCGGGCCTTGCATAGTAGGCTGACAAGTGCGTTCTGGCTACTAGGTACGACATATATATATATATATATATATATATATATATATATATATATATATATATATATATATATATATATATATATATAATATATATATAATAATATATATATATATATATATATATATATATATATATATATTATATATATATATATATATATATATATATATATTATATCTATATATATATATATATATATATATATATATATATATATATAAATATATATATATATATATATTGGTGTTGCTCTGCGCCTTGCCGCCCCTATCTCCACCGAGCACCGGTGTATTTGCGGCCAGGCACGGGCAGACCAATACGGCAGCCATGGTCTCATCTGTCGTAAGACACAGGGAAAGATTGCCAGACACGAGGCAGTCAATGACATCATCAAGAGAAGTTTGGCTACAGCTGGGTGTCCAGCACAAAGGGAACCCCAGCTGTGCAGACCTGACAACAGCCAAAAACGCCCAGATGGAGTCACCCTGCAGCCATGGAGGGAAGGTAAACAGGTCGTATGGGATTACACCTGTGCATCTACATTGGCTGATACCTATTTACGTTACAGCTCAGCGGAGGGAGGTGGGGCAGCCACCTTCAGGGAGACCCAGAAAATCCACAAGTACAGAAACCTAGAACGTTGTTACAGGTTCGTGCCGATAGGCTCAGAGACTCTGGGCGCCTGGGGTAAATGTGCACTCAAGTTTTTAAAGGAGGTTGGTGAGGAACTCATTGGGAAAACTAGAGACCCACGAGCAGCCAGTTTCCTATTCCAGCGCCTCAGTGTCGCAGTGCAGAGGGGAAATGCGTGCTGTATCCTGGGTACGCACCCAACCTCCGAGGAGCTGGACGAGGTCTTCGAACGCTGATTGTTTAATTGTTATATATTGTGTGTGTGTGTGTGTTCTCTGTAAACTGTAGCATTGCAATAAAATAAAACAAAACATACAAAAAATAATAGGGGTGGTAGGAGAAGAAAAGAATAAAGTATTCAGTGAGAATCCACAAGATCTTCTCTGAATGCTCTTTGTTTTCTTCTTCGAGGATGTGGGTCCCTGCAATTGCACCAGAGGTGGTACCCCTAATATATATATATATATATATATATATATATATATATATATATATATATATATATATATATATATATATATATATATATATATATATTAAAATATGACTGAAAAGTGAGATTAATAATTCTAACACGAATTTTCTCAATATTCTTATGTTTCTTTTCACTTTTGATGGTAATTGAAAAATCAATTCTCCAAAATTAATTTTTATTTCTAGACTGACGCGACACTTGAACGCATTTCGTAATAACATATTACATTTTCAAAGGCTTTAGTTTACACACGCACAACTATAACCTTCAAACACTAAACAGAGTTCTACTATGCTATAATTCAAACGGCTTTTCATTGTTTCATCCACAGGTACGTTGGTACGTTTGGTCAGAGAGTATGAGGTTCATTTTCGCGAGATATTCGTCTTTTTAAGAATGACGTATATGGCGACTTGTCACCTCTCCTGACGACTATCTCCTTGTTCTCACGAAGGCTCTTAGCTGCTGCTTTGAGCTCGGGGGTCAGTATGGTGCTTCTGTAGTTGCCTCGATTCTTTCCTCCTTCTGCAATAAGTTCTGCTTGTAAGGTGTCTTTGGTGGTGATCTTCTTTTGTGTCTCGAGGTCGAATATGTCGTCCAACAGGATCTCCAACTCTACTTTCTGGGCCATCTCACTTGGTCTGGACATAACGTGACAGTTTATACCCAGATTTAGGAGAGTGACTTGGGCCTCAGTGAGGTTGATTCCTACAAGGTTCAGGAAGCCGTCTCTCGGTCGTGGAGTTGCCATAGGTCCTCCATATAATGTTGTTAGTTTCTTGATTATCCTGGTTTCGGTGCTGTTTGCGAAAGTAGGTACGAGGTTCTCCCCTAGGTACCTGTTTGCGAACTTCTACATGGTTACCATCGAACAAAAGGTCTTAGTCGACATGAACTTGAAACCGGCCATATACTGCAGGTATGTTGACGACATTTTTACACTGGTACATGATGTCAGACATCTGCAGGAGCTGAAGGAGGCATTTGAGTGGAATTCTGTGTTGCGATTCACTTACGAGATGGAGAAGGATGAGAAGCTGCCCTTTCTAGATGTAACAGTCATGGAAAGGAGTGGAGGCTTCCACACTGCAGTCAACACTAAGGAAACAAACATAGGAATGTGCCTCAATGCCAACAGCGACTGCCCAGACAGGTACAAGAGGAGTGTTGTTAACGCTTATGTCGACCGTGCTCTCAGTCACAGCTCAGTATGGAAGCAAGTCGATGAAGAACTCTGTAGGGTAAGGCAGGTCCTAGTCAACAACGGCTTTTCCAATGGTTTCGTTGAAGACATCATAAGAAAGAAGGTGAAACGCCATGCAACCTCTGAAGAGACAACTAACACAACACCTGTACCCCATATTAGACTATTTTACAGGAACTTCTTTTCCACAGCTCATAAAACGGAGGAAGGGTCCTGAAAGATGTTGTTAATAGAAACGTTATCCCTACAGACAAAAATCAGAAGATACAATTGACGATTTACTATAAAACAAACAAAAAAAACGGCCAACCTACTCATGAGAAACTCTCCAGACACAAAGCAGAACGCTTTAAAAGAGACCAACGTCGTCTATGCCTTCAAATGGGCACTGTAAGCCTCAAAAACTCAGTATATAGGCAAGACGAAAACATCTCTTTCCAGGCGATTAACGATGCATAAGCAACAGGGCTCCATTAAGGAACGTATAATCTCTTCCCACAACCAAACCATCACCAGAGAAGTCTTAAAAAACACGGAAATCTTCGATAGATATAGCGACAGCAGGCGGCTTGATATCTGCGAGGCACTACACATTAGAAGTCAACACAGCAATCAACAGACAATTAATGCACAACTATATTCTACCCACTTCAAGACTCCGCACCAATATAGAAGCATCAAGAAATATGGGCCAAAAAGCCCTTTGCATTTACTCATTCCATTCTCCCATTTAAATTTACCCATATTTCGTGTTCAATATTCTTCTGTTGATGAAAGTTTGTTTTTCACCTCATCAAAAACTGTTGTGACATATCACCTCACGCAAATGGAGGATATATTAAATGAAAAAGCACCGATGTTGCAATATAATGGCCATAGTATGACAACTCTGTATAGTGATTTGCAGTAGCTTATAGATGTTGTTAGTGTGTGTCTAAACTATTAGGGTCCCATTTGAAAATGTAATAAGTTATTACGAAACGACAGATTCAAGTGTCGAGTCAGACTAAGAAGTAAAGAATGCATTTTGGAGAATTGATTCTTCAATTCACCATCGACAGTGAAACGAACTTAACGAATATGAAGAAATTCGATGTAACCTACATAAGTTAGACTTTTTATCTTACTTTTTTGGTACATAATATAATAATATATGTACTACAGGAAAGACTAGACTACACAAAATGATACTAAATCAAAAAGGCCCCGACTACCCAGCAGGCAAGGAATCAAGCCTTACTTAAAGAAAAATAATCGCCCACGATCATGATTCGAAACTCAGAAATTACACAAGGACAGAAAATGAAATCAAGACAACCAAAAACCAGAACTACTACATGCTACAAACCAATGGAGAAACAGCAACATCGAACCCGACGAAAGTCTCCGCTAACTTCGCATCGAAGGCAACACCCTACGACATCCTCACAGATCAATCAACCATTCCTTCAGCAACCGAAACCAAGGATAATACCAGAAACTAACACCATTATATGGAGGACATTATGGCAATTCCACGTCCCGACAGACAGGCTTCCTGAACCATTGTAGAGAATCAACACCTCACTGCCAGGACCAAGTCACTCTCCTAAAACTGGGTATAAACTGTCACGTTATGTCCAGACCATGTGAGTAGGCACGCGGAAAGTGGAGTTGGAGATCTGTTGGACGACATATTTTATCTCGAACCTTCGCGACACAAAAGAAGAATCACACACCAAAGCACCTTACAAGCAGAACTTATCTTTGACAGAAGGAAGGAAAGAATCGAAGGCAACTACAGAAGCACACCATTACTGTCCCCCAGAGCAATCAAGCAAGCATAGCTAAGAGCCTTCGTATGAGAACAAAGAAGACTTAGATCGTCAAGAAGGAAGGTGAACAAGTCGCCAATATAATCGTCATTCTTAAACTAAGACGAATTACATTGCTGAAGCAAGAAATGACCTCATACTCCTGAACCAAACTAATTTCCAAGTTTGCTAACGAAGGAACATTACAGACCGAAATTGAAAGCAAAGAGTCAAACAAATTGATCGAAACTAGTGAACGCATAAGAAGGCATCCACGGACATTTACCCCCCCTGGCGCAAGACTATTGGTGCAGAGAGTACAAAGGCGTGGATAGCTGGATGTATGGGAAATGTCAAGACAACACAAGCCTGGCAAGCGCCCTACTTCACCGGCGCAATCGCATGCAGCCAGAGTGAACCCACAGACACCCACGTCCAGCAGCCCCCGACTGAGCGCAAGCTGAATCAATGGACACCTTGGGTGACCCCCTCTATATGCCGCGCCTCTGCGCCCTATTCCGAGGTTATGAGTCCCCCCTTGTCCCATATACGGAATTTGTTGAGCGCTGTACTAGCGACTGGGACCCCCGCCCCACACAGCGGCCGCCAGCGCACTACCCAGCGAAGCATCGTTGGACATAGAATCATTGTTTACCAATGTACCTGTGGTTGAAACAATCAGGATGATAGCGCAGAACAGAGTGTATCGGTGATCCGGCCTGTACTCCCTCTTGACATACCAGAAAAAAATTCTAAGGAAACTACTCCAAGCTTGTAACTACTCCAAGCTTGTAGTAATGAGGCACCCTTCTTGATCCTGTTCGGGACATGTATGACGAAGTAAGGGTCGCAGGTTCTCCCCTAGGTTTCCTGTTTGCGAACTTGTAATGGTACCATCGAACAAAGGTCTTAGTCGACATGAAACTGAACCGGCCATATACTGCAGGTATGTTGACGACATTTTTATACATGTACTGATGTCAGACATCTGCAGGAGCTAAAGGAGGCTGTTTGAGTGGAATTCTGTGTTCGTTTCACTTACGAGATGGAGAAGGGAATGAGTCATGCCACTTTCTAGATGTAACAGTCATGGAAGGAGTGGAGGTTTCCACACTGCATGTCAAACTAAGACAACATAGTAATGTGCCTCAATGCCAACAGCGACTGCCCAGACAGGTACAAGAGGAGTGTTGTTAACGCTTATGTCGACCGTGCTCTCAGCTCAAAGCTCAGTGATGGAAGCAAGTCGAAGTGAGAAAACTGTGTGGGTAAGGCAGGTCCTAGTCAAAAGGCTTCTCAATGGTTTCTGAAGACATCATAAAGAAGAAGGTGAAATGCCATGCAATCAGAAGATCAACTAACACACACCTGTACCACCCTATTAGACTATTTTACAGGAAACTTCTTTTCCACAGCTCATAAAACGGAGGAAAGGGTCCTGAAAGATTTGTTAATAGAAACGTTATCCCTCAGACAAAAATCAGAAGATAAATCTGACGATTTACTATAAAACCCAAAAAAAAAACGGCCACACCTACTCATGAGAAACTCTCCAGACACAAAGCAGAAGTTGTAAAAGAGACCAACGTCGTCTATGCCTTCAAATGCCACTTGTAAGCCTCAAAAAACTACAGTATATAGGCAAGACGAAAACATCTCTTTCAGGCGATTAACGATGTCATAAGCAACAGGGCTCCATTAAGAACAGTATAATCTTTATTTTTCCACAACCAAACCATCACCAGAGAGTCTTAAAAAAACACGGAAATCTGTCGATAGATATATCGACAGCGGGGAGGCTTGATAATCTGCGAGGCACTACACATTAAGAAGTCAACACCAGCAATCAACAGCAATTAATGCACAACTATATCTACCCACTTCAAAGACTCCGCACCAATATAGAAGCATCAAGAAATATGGGCCAAAGGCCCTTTGCATATTACTTCCATTCTTCCCTTTAATTTACCCAATATTTATGTTCTATCTATGTTGCTGAAAGTATGTTTTCAACACTCATCCAAATACCTGTGTGTCTGCTATAACGCTCACCCCAATGCAGGTATTATAAAATGAAAACCCGTTTGAATTATACTGGGCCATAAGTAGAACCTCTGTTTAAGTGTTTGCAAGGTATATATTTGTGTGTGTGTAAAGTTAAGTCTTTGAAAATGTTACTACGTATTACGAAACGCGTTCACGTTGCCGTAATCAGACTAGAAATAAAAAAGAATTTTGGAGGAATTGATTTTTCACTTACCATAGACAGTGAAAAAGAAACCTAAGAATATTGGGAAAATTGGTGTAGAATTATTAATCTACTTTTTCGGTCAATATTTAAATATAAGTCTACAGAGACAAAAACTGATTCCATATATATCTATATTAATTAATATATATATATATAGATGTGGGAAATTTTTACCTACTATATATATATATTCTATAAATTATCCTATCTATATATATATAATAATATAATATATATACTAATATAATTATCATAATATATCAACTATAGAACACTTTCCACCAGGAGACTCGCACCCTAGCCAGCACAGAAGCCTTCAGCCACCAGCATGACAGGTAACGCCTTAACCCACTGGCACACGCTCAGACCCTTAAAAGAGATGGTAATTTCGGGGCATTTCAACACCTCAACCACCACCTCTCAAAGAGCACACAGAGCAAGTTTGGAGGTGGGTCAAAATTACGTTTTTTCATCAAGTCCTGTTGAATATGGGAAGACCACTGTGTCTATGCAATGCCCAACTTATATTATAATAATATATAATATTATATATATATATATATATATAATATATATATATTATATATATATATATATATGCAACAATGATCACAAAAACACTGATCCAAGTATGTAGAATAACCACATGTGAAAAATAGAAAATGCTTAACGCGTTTTCGGCTAATTCGCCTTCATCACTCTGATGAAGGCGAATTAGCGAAAACGCGTTAAACATTTCCTATTTTTCACATGTGGTTATCTGGAATATATAATATATATATATAATATATATATATATATATATATATATATATATATATATATATATATATAATAATATATATATTAACTGAAAACTCAAGTGAGTTTTCAGTTACAAGTTTTCAGTTGTATCTAGTCCTGGGGACCATTCAGGCTTGTTTGCATATATATATATATATATATAATAATATATTATATCATATATATAATATATATATATATATAGTATATTGTGACGATAATCTCTTCCAAGAGATTTAGCCTGCCCTTCCCTTCCTTCGTCCACGTTCCCAGCAATATTCAAGATACGATTTACAGTAGCTTAAACGTATATCAAGACCAGCCACGCACCTGCAAAACTCCCCCCTCCCCCCATTCCTGCACACCTGGTCGCCGCGCCGACCCGCCAACTGCTATACTCCCAGTCTGAAACTACTGACTTGCCGGCCGTCCTGCATTCTCATTGGACATTCGAGAACACGCCACTTCAGTCCTTCTCCAAACACGTTACTCACCAAGGCAACGTCGGGGTCGACTGGAAGCACTACAATCAGAATATCTTGTGCTCTTAAGCTACGAACACCTTTTTGGACTCACCTTGTGTGATCATATAGTGGTTTATAGTAGCGCATATATTCCCAGCACTATTTTTATATTGGATGTCATTTATCCTCCCGTTAACGTATTTCATTTTTATGTTCAGTTATTTTTGCACTTGTTGTCTTGCACATTATTCAGCCAAGGAATTGCCTTTTTCAATTTGTTTTTTTAGATTTATTAAATGTCATTGTTATTATTGTGTTTTGTGTCTCGTCCCTTACCTTACCAACAGATTATCATACCAGCAGTCATTCTTTTTTTTTCCTTTTTTTTACTTTTTTTCTTATGTGTGGCAAAGCATTAACATCTTCCAGTGGAAGACTGCCGAACACCATACTCCAACTACTTTACCGTCACATATAATTGGGGGCCCTGTCCCTAGGAGCTGCACTCAGGTATTGGTAATTGTGGTAAGCGTACTTGGCTTTCATTCCATTGCTTTCAATATTTACATTATCACTTTTTATTATCATATGGTTGCTGTGTAATACTGTGCATTAACGGGAAGTAGCATATGGTGAGGTGGAGACAACCTTGAATTACGTGGTGACTGTCGGCCGCAGTCATATTCTTAATTGGTCTTCTCCCCCTCCGTGTATTACCCGTGTTTAACATCTTTTGTCCCTCAGATATTTCTCACATTTTCGACAGATAATCATATAGGTACCCTGGTACTGTGGTCTGTCTCTGGGTCAATAGCACCTAATTTCTGCAATCCGAC
>WNGS01146363.1:0-10267 GCA_020271785.1 Procambarus virginalis | reverse complement strand
TGGTCAGTGGTATGTTTTATGAGCAAGAAT
This sequence comes from Procambarus virginalis, assembly GCA_020271785.1. Taxonomy (NCBI): domain Eukaryota; kingdom Metazoa; phylum Arthropoda; class Malacostraca; order Decapoda; family Cambaridae; genus Procambarus; species Procambarus virginalis. The sequence goes on along the minus strand of WNGS01146363.1, from coordinate 10,237 downwards.
TGATCCCAACAACCCTTCCGATATATTATCCTATACGATATTACGGAGTAGGAAAACATCGAAGGACACAGAGAGAATTTCGTCAAGTGAGAGGGTACCAGATTCTGCCAATAGTTGGATTAGTGGTCAAGACATTGCCAAATTTAACAAAAAATGTTCAGTCAACAGACTCTCTCGTAGAGAAACATCACCAACTGTTATTTTTACTAAACATTTATCGCCCAGAAGCGGAAAACTAATCAAGGCTCTAAAACGACAGGAAATTGAATCAATTTGTGAAATTTTTGCCATTTTTCTGAAACGAAACATCCGGTTTAACCACAAATATTAATGGCTTACAGAGGTATCAGAACGACATTCGTTCTGTAGCTCGTAAGAAAACTCCTCTCTACAAGAAGAAAAACATCTTAACCTCCAGACGAGGTGGAGCTATATTGGCAGCTCTGCTACCTTTGGCTGTATCATTATTTCCTCCCTAATAAGGTAATTACGTAAAGTAACGAGAGGAAAAAAATGGTGAAGGATATTGTCTGGTACCACGATTCATAGCTGAAAAATATTTATTTAATAAAACAAGAACACATCACCGCCTCTTAATGAGGAAGGACTGTCCTCCCCCAGTGGAGAAAGTAAGTCCCTTCTCTTTAAAAAACGAAAGCAATAGTGTTGGTGGTAGCTGTAACCACTCCAGCTGTGACTCTATCGATGGGGTGGGGAGTGGGGGGAGTGGACGCTCTCTCTCCTCTCACCTGACAACAAGAAGATGCCCAACGTGCCACACAAGCTCCTCCAGACGGCGGCTTACTCACACAACCATTAACATGACATATGGTCCCGCCGCCGCCGCCGCCGCCGCCGCCCGCCGCCGCCGCCGCCTCCTTTAAACAAAAAACGCGGCGCGGGCGGTGCGGGCGCGCCCCTTTTTTTTTTTTAAAAAGAAGGGAACATTCCATTCTACCGCCCGAAATGCGTGTAATTGTTGCTGGACACACTCCCCATAAAGCCATCATCACGAGTCAAAATCCAAGTCTGGATAACTTAATAAATGTGAATTTTAAAATTGAGGAAATTCCTCATGTCAAACATTATTGAACATGTTTGAACAAACAGCCACAGGTGATATGGGATTCCCATGGAAATTTATTAAAACCTGTACGAAATTTAAATATTTTAGATATAATTAAGACTTTAGCCTTTACTAAAGGACAGTTTAGGACAGCTGACAAGGAGGATGTAAGGATTTACTGAAGGTAGCTGGCATAGAACCGACCTTCATACGTAATTATCGTGCCAGATCACAGTTAAAAGGGGGAGGGGCATCCATAGGAGACCCCATTGGGACCCATATTGAAGACCTATATGAACCACCCTTAATCGTCATTATAGTCAGTTGTGTGTTCACCATGGAGCAAGCTTCCAACCCCCTCCTCCTGCAACTGTGGAAGACAAATCTCCTCTATTGAAGAAGTTGGTTGCTACTCAACGGTACTACAAGTATGTCGAACACAAAAGTAGATGATATACGCATTGTGGGATTGTTACGACCGCCTTGTGTTGAGTGCTCCCCCAGAACGATTTTTTAAGTCATTTGGGGAAACGGTGAAACGTTATGAAGAATATTCACCCAGGAAATCCAGACGGAGATATGGCAAATGGAAAAATTAATCTTCCAACACCGGACCAGGTCACAGCCTTCGAGTCTGGGCGGAGTGTCTATGGACTTATAAGGTGAGGAATGTGGACTCTACCCCACCACCCCTACTTTCCCCCCCTCCAGGATGGGGAACGTAGGTGTATTTAAGGCCTCCCCACCGTCGCTCCTGGACACTGTAGCTATGTTGTCGAGAACCTCCCCACACTCGCCCTCCGCCATGTCCTTGTCGTCCATAAAGTCGATAGATAGCGACATTACCGACACCCACGCCTTCGGGTTGGCGATGTTATTGTGTACGACCTCCCCGCTGCCATTGTGCGCCCCTATGGACTAGCTAATATAGTGTGGAAAACTTTCCCATACGCCCGTGTGGAACGTGTTGGTCTGACTAATGTCAACAGGGCCACAATTCGTTATCAGTCTACCCCAGGGGACATTGAAGTGAAGATAGCCCCCCTACCCTCCGACGGGCAAGATATGGTCGAAGAACCTATCTTATTCTTCAGACCACCATCGTGGCGCTAATTTCTTCATTCGGAGCAGGAGCACCCTTCGAGTCCAACCCTATAGCCCAAGAACAAGTACAGACTTCGGCTGACACACACTACATCGCCAACGTCACCCTGGATACAGCCAGAAATCGCATATTCTGGCTTAAAGAAGCCCTAAGGAAGGTGGGCAACCTTATAATAAGAAGCCCATCCATGTTTCGACTGGTGGTGCCCCATGGGTTAGGGGCTTCCCGTGATGGTATGGACAACTGGCACAAGGACATCGGACCCATGGTGATCTCTCTCCACCGTGAATTGAGCAAGCATAACAAAGAGCTCGTAATAATGAAACGTGCCACACCTGCTATCCCATCAATGGCACCCCTCCCGATCGATGACCCCAGAGGAGAGGGGGATAGTACAACTATCACCCTGGACGCTGTGGAGGAGGAGGGGGTCTCCACCCCAGGAACCTCTTCCCGTTCTACACTCCCAGCACCACCGGCTACCCCCAGGAAGAAGAGACATCTACAGGAATATACATCCAGCACCACTACCACTGCCCCTCCACCTCCCCCCACATCATCTGGTACGGTCAAACGCCGCATCGAAACCACTATCGACATCGATCCTCGTCCGAATCACCGTATCGAGTCCATCCTCGATGGAGAGTCACAGGAAATATTCCTGTTATCCTCTCCCCCGAAAAAACAGCGGAAGCTGTAACCACCCCCCAGGGAGAAGAAGAGGTGGTAGCACCACCAACAGTAACAGCAGCAGCAGCGGCAGTTGCATCATCTACAACAACCCCCACGTGGTGATGGTAGTAGCAGTAACAGCACTAGTTGAGGTAGCAGCGGTAGTAGTAGTAGTAGTGGTGTCGGTGGTACGAACAGCTTCAGCAGCAGCACAGCAGCAGGACAACAGCAACAGCGGCAGCACCACTACCGTCAGCAGTAGCAGTTGCATCATCTACAGCAGCCCACGACGGTGACAGCAGCGGTAGCAGAGGTGTCGACAGTAGCAACGACAGCGGCAGCAGCAGCAGCAGCAGCAGCAGCAGCAGCAGCAGCAGCAGCAGCAGCAGCAGCAGCAGCTGTTCTTTTAAAGTAATTTTTTTGTTGTGGGACTCTTTCCCCTGATGTAGTTTCTTTTAAAACAAATATTTCCTTTTGTACTTTAATAAAATAAAATATAAGTAGTGTTGTTTTATTTCCCTCAATCAGTTCTTAAGTGCACAATGGCCGAGGAACATTACGTATATCTTACCAGCCTCGACCAAGGAGATTTATACAACAACACAAGTTCGGCATTTACAAACACCATCCCTACACTACATTTAAACCCTTCCATAAAACATGAGGTAGGATTAGTCAACATACTTCTACCCAGACGAATTAACGCCATAATTAAGGATGAGGGGGAGTCTGCCATAGATATCTATGCTACTTTTAAACGTGGAACTCTTTCTAAAAGTCCAGAACATCTAATTTACACCTTCCTCCCCAAAACCAACATATTATCGAGAAACATCAAATACATTACAGAAGAGATTAGCCGGCAAATAATCACTGACATGAAACTAAGTTTCAGGAGTGATTTCAAAATATACTTCCCAAATACAGAACCAATCCTCACCTATGACCAATCTTTAGAGCGTGTATTACTAGCTTCAACTCTTAATAATGAAGGTACTGGCTCGTTATATTCTCTCAGTCTTCAATTTAAACACAGAATAGCTAATGTACTTGGTTTTGACAGCGCGCGCAAATATACCATTTATCGGGCAAAAACAGATGACATTACAACAGCCTCCAAGGTTGTGGCCTCATTCCCTCCAGACAATGACGGGGGTTGTGATTATTTACTCATCTATAGTGACGTCATTGAGCCGGACCGATATGGGGGGCAGATTGTAAATATCTTGGACGCAATCAGTTATCATGACTCATATTGACTACATCCGATCCTATCTTAGTGACAGACACCAATATGTAACTATCAATGAAACAACTTCTTCCACTCTACCAATTACCGTTGGAGTGCCACAGGGCAGTATCTTAGGACCTCTTCTATTTCTTATATATATAAACGATCTGCCTAATGTCTCTAATATTCTCAAACCTATATTGTTTGCTGACGATACTACTCTTATCTATTCAGAACTCAACCCACATACACTAAATAATGTTGTGAATAATGAATTAAAAAAAGTCCACTTATGGATGTCAACTAATAAACTAACATTAAACATCGAAAAGACTTACTACATCTTATTTGGAAGCAAATCATCAAATGCAATTCAGCTATAGATAGACAACATTAACATCAGTAATAAAAATGATGGCAAGTTTCTTGGCCTATTCCTAGACAAGAGACTCAACTTCAGCACCCACATTCAACACATAACTAAGAAAGTCTCTAAGACAGTTGGTATACTCTCCATAATCAGATATTATGTTCCTAACTCTGCTCTCCTCTCTCTCTATTATGCTCTAATCTACCCCTATCTTAATTATGGTATCTGTGCATGGGGGTCTACCACTGCAAATCACCTTAAGCCCATCATCACCCAGCAAAAATCTGCTATCAGAATAATAACTAACTCTGCTTTCAGACAACACTCAGCTCCCTTGTTTAAATCCCTAAACTTGCTAAATATTAACTCCCTCCACACATTCTCTTGTGTCAACTACATCTACAAAACCCTGTTCTTAAATGCAAACCATGCTCTGAAACTCTCTCTGGACAGATGTAATAGGACCCATTATCACCACACCAGAAATAAATATCTCTTTGATATCCCCAGGGTCAAACTTAATCTGTGTAAACACTCTATGCAAATTAAGGGACCTAGTCTATGGAACTCACTCCCTAGTGAATTGAAAAACTGTAAAACTTTTGCCTTATTTAAAAACAAAACCAAAAAGTACTTAATTTCATCTTCTTAGTTTCCTACACTGAGCTTTATTTTTTGCTCTGTATTTAGTGTTACCCAATCTCCTAATTCTGGGCGGAGAGAAAACACACAGGAGCGGGGGGACCTTAATTTATTAATTAATATTTACAGAGCGACTGCTGTACCACAATAAAATAAATCGTAACATGACTGAGTAGCATGCCAGTACTGCAAAGATGCAACTAAGGGAATAAGTCCTAGAACGTTAATCGTGCCTAGAGTCGGCTAACCGAAGCAATGTTGCAGTACTCGCAAACAGCGTAGTGCTATAATTAAAACAATACCAGAGATAATGAGTGGCACAGCCAGTACAGTATGATAAAATATATTCTGCATACGCAGAGCATAGGAAGAATAATGAAGATTTCCATGGTAAAATAGCGTAATGCTATAATTAAACAATGCCAGAGATAAATGAATGTCACAGCCAGTACAGTATGGATAAAATATATTGTGCATACGCAGATTACTCGCAAACAGCGTAGAGCTATAATTAAAACAATACCAGAGATAATGAGTGGCACAGCCAGTACAGTATGATAAAATATATTCTGCATACGCAGAGGGCCTAGGAAGAATAATGAAGATTTCCATGGTAAAATAGCGTAATGCTATAATTAAACAATGCCCGAGATAAATGATTGTCACAGCCAGTACAGTATGGATAAAATATATATTGTGCATACGCAGAGGGCATGAAAATTAATTAAGATTTTCCAGGGGTAATGACATGCTAGTGCCTAGTACATGTAAAGTCTGCAACCCCCAACTTGCACCAGTAGTGAGCACTTGACATATGGTAAGTAGCTGCGGGCAGCCCTAGACTTGGGGATCCGGCGCAGCACCCCCCAAATTACTAAATTAAAGAGAAGCGTAGGGAAAACATGTGGGGCTCGGAGAGCATAAGAAGTTCTGCAGTCAAGGGAGGAGGGCGGGTGTTTCGTGTGAAGCGTAGCGGAGCCTAGTGGAAAGAGGGAGAAACTGCGCGTGCGTTTGCTTAAATGTGCGCCCCCCCCACGGCGCGCGCAGCTCTCCTGAGCGCTGCGTATATGTTTATTCTCGCTCCCAGAATTCCCCCGCTTAATTTAAATTATGCAGGGGCCATTTCTGGGCGGAGAGAAAACACACAGGAGCGGGGGGACCTTAATTTATTAATTAATATTTACAGAGCGACTGCTGTACCACAATAAAATAAATCGTAACATGACTGAGTAGCATGCCAGTACTGCAAAGATGCAACTAAGGGAATAAGTCCTAGAACGTTAATCGTGCCTAGAGTCGGCTAACCGAAGCAATGTTGCAGTACTCGCAAACAGCGTAGTGCTATAATTAAAACAATACCAGAGATAATGAGTGGCACAGCCAGTACAGTATGATAAAATATATTCTGCATACGCAGAGCATAGGAAGAATAATGAAGATTTCCATGGTAAAATAGCGTAATGCTATAATTAAACAATGCCAGAGATAAATGAATGTCACAGCCAGTACAGTATGGATAAAATATATTGTGCATACGCAGATTACTCGCAAACAGCGTAGTGCTATAATTAAAACAATACCAGAGATAATGAGTGGCACAGCCAGTACAGTATGATAAAATATATTCTGCATACGCAGAGGGCCTAGGAAGAATAATGAAGATTTCCATGGTAAAATAGCGTAATGCTATAATTAAACAATGCCCGAGATAAATGATTGTCACAGCCAGTACAGTATGGATAAAATATATATTGTGCATACGCAGAGGGCATGAAAATTAATTAAGATTTTCCAGGGGTAATGACATGCTAGTGCCTAGTACATGTAAAGTCTGCAACCCCCAACTTGCACCAGTAGTGAGCACTTGACATATGGTAAGTAGCTGCGGGCAGCCCTAGACTTGGGGATCCGGCGCAGCACCCCCACTCCGCAGGCCAGCGAAGCCGGTCCCCCACCCCCCTGAAGGGCGAGGTGCCCGCTGGCCGCAGAAGAACCTAACTAGGTAATGGAATGACGTCTTGCCTGACATAAGAGTGGAACGCATCGCTTTTCCACCTGCCAACTGCTCTGATTGCTGCCGTTGACAGGCCGTCCATGGACATCTGCGTGGCCCTGCCGATTCGGAAGGAGTGTGGTGCATAATCGTTTGGAGGCAGTCCTAGGGCTCGAACGGCGGCACGTAGCACCCATGTGAAATCCTGTCTGGTGACGGGGGAGCCCGATTCGCCCAGGAAGATAGGTCCTGGTTCCAAGCCCCGTCGTTTTAAGAAGTTCGTCATAGCACGGACCGGGCAGTACTTACTGTAGGGGACTGCACTCAGAGTTAACTTGGGGGTACGCCCTGCGCTGTGCTTGTAGGAGGCAAACGCGATGACTATCCCCGTCCGCGATAAGGTTAGCTGGTCCAAGCGTAGTGTGTGTTGTCCCTTCCCCGAGTAGGTCGCCTCCCCTGGCCGGAGGCAAGCATAGAAGGCGAGGGAGAAGAGCGCTCGGTAGCAGGTCTTCTCGTACGTCGAGCGGCAGACACCTCGCAGGGCCCCCAGTAGTCGCTGGAGTAGTCGCCTGGTCACGGGCAATCGTCGTGCGGGGGCCCGTTGGGCCTTGTTGCGTGCTCCCTTAAGTAGTTGTGTGACTAGGAACTGACGTGTGGGGTCCTCCCTACCATGCAGCTTGAACATGAAGGCGATAGCCGCAAGGTAAGCACTAAGAGAACGGTATGCCAAACCTCGAGACAGCAGCGACTGCAGGAAGTTCGCCAGTGTCGCGGACGTAGCCTCGAAGGGGCAACCTCGTCTCCTGCCGTTCGATACATACTCCACGTACTCCGCCCACTTATGTTGATACGTTCGTCGTGTCGCAGGCTGTAGGGAGTCGAACAGCGTCCTTACAGTTTCAGGGTGAAGTTGCAGGGCAGGAGGTGCTGCGGGATTGCGGTTGGCTTCTCGGCGAGTCCTGCGTCTCGCAGGAGCGATGGCGGCAGTACCTGCAACCGGGAGAGAGCGTCACAAACCCCGTTTAACTTGCCCGGGAGGTGTGAAGGAAGAAGCGTAATATTATGTGTGAGGAGGAGGATTGCCAGTGGCCGGACCAGTTGCATGAGGAGGGGGCACCTGGCAGACAGGGATTGTAGCACATTTACCACAGCGGCGTTGTCGGACCTACACACAAGCCTCTTGTTTGCTAACACTGGTGCAAAGATGGATATCCCCATGTAGAAAGGGTAAAGTTCGAGGAGCGCGATGTTCAGCCGGCTCCAGTCCATAGGCCAGGTACCCCTGAGCCAGGCCGCTCCGAGTGTGAGTCCATAACCCATGGATGAGGCATCCGCGCACATCGTGAGGGCCATGGCGTTCCCCCATCCACCGTCTGGTGGAAAAACCGTAACTCCGTTGAACGCGCCGAGGAACGTGTGCCAGGCACGCAAGTCGAGCTTCGCCTCCTCGTCCAGCTGGCAGGGGCGTGAGGGGCGTTGTACACCACGGGTGAGCGGGTGAAGACGTCGGAGGAAAGCCCGTCCCCCTGGTATGACTGCCGTGGCGAATTGCAGTTTGCCGATAATCCCTTGCAGGTCCCGCAGGGGAAGGCTCTCGGCCCGCAGCGCGTCTTCCACTGCGGTCGTGTACTTCGTCCTCTTGTCGTCCGGCAGCCTTGTCTCCATACGTCGTGCGTCGATTTCAAGTCCAAGGAATGTGAGGCAGTGGATGGGGCCTACAGTCTTGTGGGGAGCCAGGGGTACGCCTAGGCGCTCACAGAGGGCAATGAACACCCGCAGGCTCCGCAAGCACTCCTCGTAGTTAGAACTCACGAAGAGGAAGTCGTCTAGCACCTTTACAACATCCCGCACGCCGAACTTCTCCGCAAGGATCCATTGCAGGGCGTCGGAGAACGTCTCGAAGATCCTGCAGGAAGGTGCCGCCCCCATGCTGAGCATTTTTTCATGGTAGTACCGCCCTCCGTAGGCGAAGCCGAGTAGGTGGTAGTCGCTGGGGTTGACCGGGACGATCCTGAACGCCTCTGCTATGTCGCATTTTGCCAGATGCGCCCCCGGCGAGCGTCTGACCACCAAGGCGACCGCGTCGTTGATGGACTGGTAGGACACAGTTGTCTTTTCCCGGGGGATGTTGGCGTTCACGCTCTCGGAGGTATAGGGGTAGCTGAGGTTGTGCAGGAGCCTGTATTTTCCCGGCGTAGACTTCTCTCTCAGGGCTATAGGAGAACACTTGAAGTTCTCAAATGGGGGGACCTCGAAGGGGCCCGCTATGCGCCCCAGGCTCAGTTCCTTCTCGAGCATAGGCCCCACTATATGTGGCAGGGCTGTAGTTGCTGGGGGGTTACGAGAGGAGAGTGGAGTCCTTACCCTTCGTAACCTAATAGGAAACCCCCCCGGAAGCCTCCGACGACATAGTCCGGAGGGGATAACCCACTAGGAACGCATCAAGTGCGTCTGCGTCCACTGGCGTTGTGTGACGTGTGTCTTTCTTCCTGCTCCTGTCTGAGCGGGGCGATGGGGCCGATTCTCTTGGCGGCGGCGACTCGAGGCTTGGCTGGGGGCACGGGCAGTAGGCAGGATGTCGCTTGTGGCAACGCGGGCAGTAGTGCTTGAAAGTGCAGGAGGGGACGGAGCAGCCCGCTCCGGTTGCGTGGAAGGCGTAGCAGTATCCGGCGGTAGTCCGTAGGCCCGGGCATTAGAGAGTGAACGTTCTGCTGGGTAGGCGGCGGCGCGTGGCGCCACCTGTATTCGCTCTTGCGCTGCACGTTGTACCGACCGAATCTCCAGGTCGAGCCTTAGCGCGGTCCAGGGGCAGCCCGACCTCTCCTTGTCCCACCTGAATGCCTCGTCATACCACATCCAGTCGCCGCGGAGGAGGTTGCGCTTCATGGACTTCACGTAGCGGACGTAAGTAAAAAGCGCCCGGCCCTCGGCGGGATGTCGCTCCAGGTAGATTGAAGCGAAGATGTCGAAACCGTGCCCCCACTGCTCCGGCGTCAGAGGCGGCAAGTTCTTCGGGGGTAACTGGGTCTCCGAGAGAGTGGCATGGCGTGTCTCCGAAGGCCGGCATCGCGTTCGAAGCCAGCAGCTCGCGCAAGTCGATTTGTACTTGTTTGCCAGACTTTCTCTCTTAGGGCCAGTGGGACGTGCTCGCCAAGCAT
>WNGS01146359.1:0-16079 GCA_020271785.1 Procambarus virginalis | reverse complement strand
AAAATGAAGGCAATATGTAGAGCAAATGATGATATGAATAAGGAGATAAAAAATGAGACGAATGAGAAAGACGAAAGCAACAAGGCGAAAGATAAGGGTAATACCGAGAATAAATGCAGAAACGAGAAAGTTGGAACAAAAATCACAGAGGTAGCCAAGTCGTACACGGATACAAACAAGAATAATGCAATCACAGATGAAAATATTTGCAGGTATTATGCAAAAGGACAGTGCAGATATGGGCCCAGAGGCACGGAATGCTCATTCATGCACCCACGGAAATGCCGGAACTGGTTAGGGAAAGGCAGATGTCGTTTTGATACTGAGTGTAGATATTTTCACCCTAAGCTATGCAAACTCTCAGTTAATGAGAGGAAATGCTACGATCTTCATTGCCCCGATTTCCACGTCAGAGGTACACAGCGCTATATAAGAGAGGAAGTCCAATATAATAGCCCTGAACATTTTTTAGAGGCAGGCAGAAACAGAGGGAGAAACAGACAGGCAGAAACGTGGCAGGAGTACGGATGGAGAGGGGGAAATGCCCGAGACTGGACTACATTTCGTCATCAAGCCCACACATACTACACCCCCAACTACACAGAGACTACCACACTCCCCAATATCACTTCCAAAACTGGACAAACCATTGCCACAACAACACACCCTGGGTCAGGGTAGAGAGGAGGGAGAACCACCAAAACCTTCCAGAAGTGACACACAATATGGACAATCATTCATTTTTGCAAACATTCAAGGTCTAAAGCCAAAGTCAAGAAATAAAGTCAAGTTCATAAATGGTCTCCTATTAGAGTCAAACTCCATATTGGGGCATTCACGGAAACTCATACAAAAGATTACATGGATGGTGAAATCTGGATTCCAAATTATAATTTATACAGATGTGATAGAAAAACTAGGTCAAATGGGGGAGTAGGTCTGTATATTAAAGAGGACCTGGTATGCACAGAACTACTAAACTCAACTAATGAGGTGGTAGAGGTACTTGGAATTAAGGTAGAGAAACTAAACCTAATTATTATTTTAATATATAAACCGCCAGATACAACGGTTGAGGAATTCACAGAGCAGATGCACAAAATAGAGAACATACTTGATGACCTAGCAAACCCAGCTCCAGATATTATCTTCCTTGGAGATTTCAATTTACCGAGTCTAAGATGGAGAATGGCAAACACAAATATCATAGCAGGGAATGACCCGGGAAATAACCAGCCACAGGTCAGAGAACTTTTGAGATTCTGTGACAAATTCTCGCTCAATCAACAGATTACAGAACCAACTAGGAACGAAAACACACTAGACTTGTTATTCACAAACAATGATGAACTAATCAGAGACATAACAATCTCAGATACTTCATACTCAGACCATAAGCTCATTGAAGTGCGAACTAGCATAAATAACGGTAGTAGATCTAAGAGACCCAACAAGCGAGAAGGAATATTCAATCAATTCAATTTCAACAATAAGAGGATTGACTGGGAAAAAATAAATGTAGACCTTTCAACCATTCAATGGGAGACGGTCTTAAGCGACAAAACTCCCACACAGGGAATAGCTCAACTGACAGCTGAAGCTTACAAGGTCTGCTTGAAGCACGTGCCGGTGAGGAGGGGCAGAAAGAGGAACACTCTAGAAAGAGAACGCAGACGACTGTACAGGAGAAGGAAAAAAATACGGAAATGCTTCGGCAGACACAACTATCACAAGCAAGGAAAATAAGCCTAAGCAGGGAGATCGAAGAAATCGAACAAACGTTGAAGCGATCATATGAGTCTGAGGAAATGGAATTGGAACAGAGAGCTATACAAGAGATAAGGAAAAATCCGAAATATTTTTTCACATACGCTAAATCAAAATCCAAAACCTCGACCAGTATTGGACCGTTAATTACAAATGAAGGTACGTACACAGAGGACAACAAAGAGATTAGTGAAATTCTAAGAAGCCAGTATGAGGCTATGTTTAGCACACCAATTAACAACATGAAAGTTGATGACCCAGACAGCTTCTTTATGAATGACATTCAAGCTGCAGATAATATAACGGATATTACCACAAACTCGGAAGACTTTGAAAGAGAAATTGACAATATGCCCATGCACTCAGCCCCTGGGCCTGACTCATGGAATTCAATATTCATAAAGAAATGTAAAGTACCAGTAGCGAGAGCACTCAGCGTAATATGGAGAAAGAGCCTGGATACAGGGGAGATACCAGCAGCACTTAAATCTGCAGATATAGCTCCGTTGCACAAGGGGGGGAGTAAAGCCTTGGCAAAAAATTATAGGCCAGTTGCACTAACATCACACATAATAAAAGTGTTTGAAAGAGTGATTAGGAATCAAATTTCTAGTTTTATGGAAAACAATGAATTGCACAATCCAGGACAACATGGATTTAGAGCGGGAAGATCCTGTCTGTCACAGTTACTCAACCACTATGACAAAATCACAGAAGCCCTAGAAGAAAAGCAAAATGCAGATGTTGTATACACAGACTTTGCAAAGGCTTTCGACAAATGTGACCATGGGGTGATAGCTCACAAAATGAGGTCAATGGGAATAACTGGAAAAGTAGGACGCTGGATACTCAATTTCCTGTCGAACAGAACACAAAGAGTAACAGTCAATCAGATAAAATCGAGTCCAAGCGATGTTAAAAGCTCTGTACCTCAAGGTACAGTCCTTGCACCGCTACTGTTCCTTATTCTCATATCTGATATAGACAAAAATACACGTCACAGCTTCGTGTCATCCTTCGCAGATGACACAAAAATCAGCATGAAAATTACCTCTGCTGAAGACATTGAAAAACTACAAACAGATGTCAACAAAGTTTTCGATTGGGCAGCAGAAAATAATATGATGTTTAACAGTGATAAATTTCAGGTACTCAGGTACGGCAAAAATGAGGATCTGAAACATAATACAGGGTACAAAACACAATCAAATCTTCCCATAGTAGAAAAACAGCATGTCAAGGATTTGGGAATAATGATGTCCGACGATCTAACGTTTAGGGAGCATAACCAAGCAAATATCGCATCAGCCAGAAAAATGATCGGATGGATTACGAGAACTTTCAAATCCAGGGATCCCATCACAATGGTTGTACTCTTCAAGTCACTTGTGTTGTCCCGTCTCGAATACTGCTCAGTACTCACTTCCCCCTTCAGAGCAGGAGAGATTGCTGAAATAGAGGGAATACAGAGAACATATACGGCACGCATAGACGAGATAAAACACCTAAATTATTGGGATCGTCTCAAAGCTCTCCAAATGTACTCTCTAGAAAGGAGACGAGAGAGATACCAAATAATATACACGTGGAAAATACTGGAGGGCCAGGTCCCAAATCTACACAGTAAAATAACAACGTACTGGAGTGAACGATATGGAAGAAAATGCAAGATTGAACCAGTGAAGAGCAGAGGTGCCATAGGCACAATCAGAGAACACTGTATAAACATCAGAGGTCCGCGGTTGTTCAACGTCCTCCCAGCGACTATAAGAAATATTGCCGGAACAACCGTGGACATCTTCAAGAGAAAACTGGACTGTTTCCTAAGAGAAGTCCCGGATCAGCCGGGCTGTGGTGGGTATGTGGCTCTGCGGGCCGCTCCAAGCAACAGCCTGGTGGATCAAACTCTCACAAGTCGAGCCTGGCCTCGGGCCGGGCTTGGGGAGTAGAAGAACTCCCAGAACCCCATCAACCAGGTTCTCCATTTCTTTGTGGTTTTTCCGCATATATATATATATATATATATATATATATATATATATATATATATATATATATATATATATATATATATGCAAACAAGCCTGAATGGTCCCCAGGACTAGATACAACTGAAAACTCACACCCCAGAAGTGACTCGAACCCATACTCCCAGGAGCAAAGCAACTGGTAACTACAGGGCGCCTTAATCCGCTTGACCATCACGACCGGACATAAGGAAGTGATAGCCTGAGCTATATGAACCACTTCCCCGCCGGCACCTGGATGGTTATCTTGGGCATAGCATTTTATCAAATCACCTCATTTTTTGGGGCAACACGTGAGGAACACAAATGCAAACAAGCCTGAATGGTCCCCAGGACTAGATACAACTGAAAACTCACACCCCAGAAGTGACTCGAACCCATACTCCCAGAAGCAAAGCAACTGGTAACTACAGGGCGCCTTAATCCGCTTGACCATCACGACCGGACATAAGGAAGTGATAGCCTGAGCTATATGAACCACTTCCCCGCCGGCACCTGGATGGTTATCTTGGGCATAGCATTTTATCAAATCACCTCATTTTTTGGGGCAACACGTGAGGAACACAAATGCAAACAAGCCTGAATGGTCCCCAGGACTAGATACAACTGAAAACTCACACCCCAGAAGTGACTCGAACCCATACTCCCAGGAGCAAAGCAACTGGTAACTACAGGGCGCCTTAATCCGCTTGACCATCACGACTGGACATAAGGAAGTGATAGCCTGAGCTATATGAACCACTTCCCCGCCGGCACCTGATGATGGTGATGGTTCCTTATGTCCGGTCGTGATGGTATATATATATATATATATACCAGCGCTTTTTATACTGCTGTGATGTGTTAGGGGCCGTGAATTGACGTAATTTGCTGAGACAGTGTTTTTCAAGTTGCCTTTGGCGGCAAAGTTGTACCGTGTTGTACAGTGTTGTGTGAACTGTTGACAGTGTCCTTGGTGTAATGTGTGGTATACTGTGAAGGATTCTGTGAGAATTTAAAGTCATTAACGTCACTGGGGGACATCATTGCTTAATGAGGGTGTTGTTGTGTTGATGAACAGCATTGTGACAACGTAATTTGCGGGTGCAGTTACCTGGCCATGTAACAGTCAGTTGAGCACCCCCTTGCTAATTTGTGGAATTGACTTGTGCATGTCTAGACCCCATGGGCCGCCAGGGGGTCTAGACGTGCTCGCCAAGTGTTCCCCAGTCGTTGCTTAGTGTTCTGTGTGGGAGGGTGGCGTTGTTGCATCGGAGCAACGTTAATTTTTTTAGAGAAGAGGATTTCCCTCCGTTGGTGGTGCAGGATGTGTATCCTGGTATTGGAGAGGGTGGGGAGGTTTCCCCGCCTCCTGCTGGCCCGGTGGTGGTCCCGGGTTCATCGGCTGCTGAGCCGTTGGGTACATGTGGTGGTGTTCATAACGTGGTGGTGGTGTGTGCGGCCCCGCCTCTGCGCTCATCCTCTACGCTTCCTCGGGATTCTTCGCCTTGTGGGCCTCTTCTCCTCTGGCCGTGTCATCGTCGTCGTGGGCTCCTTCGCCTGTGTGGGTCCCTTCTCTCCCGCCAGCCGCGCCTGTGTGGGTCCCTTCTCTCCCGCCAGCCGGGCCTGTTGGTTCTCCGGTTCCGGTGTCCTTGGTGGGTGGCGGCCTCATCGCCAGCGTCGTTGAGGCTGACCTTCTGTGTGGTCGTGCTACCTCGGTTATGGGGTGGTTGGCCATGGGGTCTTCTTGGGCGACACCTGTAGGGGGTGACAGCTCCGACGATCAGCGTCCTGTCCCTAAGCATTCTCGCCAGGATACGGATGGGTCGCCTCCCTGTGCATGGGCTGATGACTGCGACGGTAGCCCCTGGTGACCATGACCTTGTGGTGGTGTTGACGAAAGATGTGCGCCGGGAGGCCTCTGCTCCTGTTCCTGGTGGTGAGAGACATGGCGCATCTGACAGTGCCCCCTGTGTGGGGCTCTGTGAGGCGTCCGACGTGGGACGTGGTGTGCAAGCTGGTGTGGGGCCTTGTGCGCTGGCCGGTGTGCTTCCCAGTGCGCAACTCTGTGACCGGCCCCCTAGGAAGAAGCCCTTCCCTGTCATCTTCCCCTCCAGGGAGGTGTTTGATGGGTCTCGTCCTATGAGGTGTGGCTTCGACGGCCCGGTGCATCCCAGCAGAATCTTCTTCCATTTGGGTTCTGCGGGTGCGGGGCTTTGTCACTGGGGTACCGAATTTAATGCCTTGGCCTTGTGTGGCTCCTGGCCGTCCGGTGTCTGATGACGAGCAGTTGGTTTGGGAGGCTTACTGCTTGCGTTTTCCGGAACGGGAATACCGGGAGAAGTATGAGTAGTGAGTGTGGATGGTTTTTTGTTTGTTTGTTTGCTTGGTGCTTATTCTTGTATGTGTGTGTGTGTGATGATGTTGCCCGGTGCCTACGTGCATGGGTGCGTGTTCTTGTGTGTGCGGTTGTGTGTGGTGTGGCTGTTTCTTTCTGGCTCCTGCGTGGGCCTGTTGCGCTGTATCTTCGTTTGACATTTAAGGGCTATTGGTTTTGTTTGTCATTTTTTTTGCCTGTATTATGTGTCGTGTGTGTGTCCTGTGTTGCGATTGTGGTTACTTGTACGCGTTTTGACGTTCTGTTTTCTGTGCCCTATTTATGTTGTTCTATACGTTACTATGTTATTATATACGTTTTAGATTCTGCTGTACCATTTTATTCTGTTCTTTTTGCTATGTTATGTTTACTGTGTTTCCTATGTTCTCTTACTCCTGTATTATGTTCATTAATTTTCTCCTTGCTATGTTATCATGTGTTCTACTTACTATGTTGCATTTACAGTGTTGTATTTACCATGTTTTGTTACTGTGTTCTTGATTCTGTGGTGTGGTGTCTGCTGTTGTGTGGTGTGACGCATAGTGCGTGTGTTTTGCGATTGTTTTATGTTGTATATATGTATTATTTATTTTTACCCTTGGTTTTATTGTGTTCTTTGTGAACTTTTGTCATTACTGACGCTTTTGGCATGCCCCATCTGGGTAGTGCAACTTTGTTTTTTTTTGTGTGTGTGTGTTCCTATGTGTTTTATATTATTCTTTGCTTTCACTTTTGTGTTCTGTTGCTCTGTGTTACTTGTTATCTGTGTTATTGTCATTCTGTGTTCTTTGTTGTTCTGCGCTTTATTGTTTTATGTGTTTATTGTACGTTGTAATTGTTTTGTAAATAAAAAAAAATGTGTAATTAGCAGCAGTCAGAGAGTTCACTCAGTGGTGAGGAATTGTTGGAAGGGCGACTAACGTAGTGTTAAAGGAGAACTGATTTCGCTGTCGTGGAGTGCGGTTGTTCCGTCTGGCCACTGCAGTTGTTGTCAACCCGACGTGGATTGAGGACCTGGGTGTCGCTGCTGACGTGGCTTGTGTCCCGTGTTTCTGCTGAGGGGCCCCTGGGGCCGTGACGGTCTGCAATCTTGGGGGGCTTGTGCCCTCTGTTGCCAGGCAGACCTCTATTGGCCTGGAGTTCTCTTGGATTGCATCTTACCACGCGGTGGAGGTGGTGTTAATTATATGTTCTGTGTCCCTATAGAGTCTGTGTGTGGTGCAGTTGCTAGCCGGACGGCGGGCGATTGTCAAGTTTGACTCCCCGGTGATTTATCAAGATCTCGTCACGCACTATGATGGGCGCTCGTTCCCTCTTCCTGGAGATTTTTTTTATTTATATAAGAAAACCACAAAGTACAAACAGAAAACCACATACAAAGAAAAACCATGAGTACATCCAGGATACACACAACACAGTAATACAACAGTCAAAGAACCCATACACCAGAATAATCAAAAGTTAAATACACATGAAACAAAGCATAGAACAAACCCCAACACGGGCACCTAACACAAAGCTAAAAACAATGCAGGACACATGCCTAAAGCAGGAAACACAAGACAACAATAACAGAAAACAGATCCACACAGGGAACCGAAATATACAGAAAAACAAAAAGCACAAACACCATGCAAACGACCAATAGGCCATAAGAACACAAGTACATAATATAAAATCTAGACAAGCTAAAGGCAGTATGTGACGCATACCCAAGGCACGAAACACAAGGCATTAATAACAGAAAACAGAACCACACAGGGAACTGAAAATACAAAAAAAAACAAAAAGCACAAAAAACATGCAAACGACCAAAAGGCCGTAAGGACACAAGTACAGAAAATAAACAGCCACGAGTAAGACACATAAATCTGCAAGTATAAAACCACACCCTACCACACAGCCAATCACACAGAATATATACAGAAAGGTACCAACATACAAACACACTCGCAAACCCAGAAAAAAAAACGGAACACGCAGGAACCGGAAAAAACAAATCTCCCCCCCCCCCCTGACTCAATCACACTCATGCAACCCCACCCCACACCCACGCACCCAAGCGCGCGCAACACCACAACACACAATAGTCAAACAAGAGGATATTTCTCAGGGTACATCCACACCAGATACCTCCACTTATAAGATTCCCATATCAAATACTAGTCCGTAGGGGCACGGCCCTCACGATATCGCGGGTACTCCATATACTCAGGGATCACCACATCCAGCGAAAGCGGTCGCCTCCAACCACGGAACACCGAAGATGAAGAGCTCGATACAGGAGGCAGGGACACTGCCGCCGAGGAAGCAGGAGATACTGGAACAGCGGGCGGAGGCTGCCCATCGGGCCACACACTAGGGCGTGCACTTCGTTCTACATCGGGCACTGCACCGAGCCCCGCGGAGGGGTGCTCCGCAGGCGCCCCAGGGCCCCTGCCAACCGGAACAGAAGCAGAGTCCCCCCGTCGCTCATCCTTCGACAACACCACGACGAGGTCGCCATCACCAGGGGAAACCGCCCACTGAGGAGAGCCACCAGCAGGGGGCACAGTGTCCATCACAGAAGGCACCACAGAAGGCAGCACAAGGTCGCCCACAGCATCATCATCCATCACTTCACGCTCCTCTGCCCACGACCGGCGAGGTGACGCATCCTGAGCCGAACGACGGCGCATAGAAATAGGCCGTTGATCGTCGGAACTGTCACCCCTTGCAAGCGGTGCCCCAGAAGAACCATCGGCAGGCGGCCCCAAAGGCGGGGCAGCACGATCATGCAGAACAGCAGCCTCAACGACGTGGGGAAAAAAAACACTACCATCCAAGGAGACCGGATTCGGAGAAGGAAGAGACACAGCAGGTGGAAGGGTAGACTTCACCACACATGAGGTATCCAGCGAGGGCGACTGATCCGGCAGAGGAGAAGAGGCATGTGTTAACGAGAAAACGATGTCTCACACACCACCACCCCGACAGCCCCGGGAAGCACATGTCCTTCTGCGGAAGATGCAGGCACCACCCTTACAGCACCATCCAATGCCATCACGGAAGGAATTGGATGCTGATGCACCTCTGCATCAACCGAACAGCGAAGGTCTGAAGCAGGTGCCCCTAGGTCCTCAGAACTTACCGGTGAGGTAGACAGATCAAGGCCAGACGGACCGACAGCTGGATCTGCCACAGGAACCACACCAGGCACCTACATAGAGCGAGGATCCGCTGGGGAATCCCCATGCACAGACAAGCGGGGAAAGTCATCTTCAAGGAAAACTGAAGGGTCCTCAGCACGAGGAGCGTCGCAACAGGCCGCCATGTGGCCCTCAGCACCACATCAGAAACAGGTGCGTGTTTGACTCTGATAAAATACCCGCAGAGAAAGCCCACGAAACGAAAGCCTGGAAGGAATAGGGCTCGTGACCCGCATAACGAGCGTACGAACACCCAGACAGACCTCTTTCAGCAGACCCGCACTCAAATTGGTTGATACCTGGTTGATGGGGTTCTGGGAGTTCTTCTACTCCCCAAGCCCGGCCCGAGGCCAGGCTTGACTTGTGAGAGTTTGGTCCACTAGGCTGTTGCTTGGAGCGGCTCGCAGGCCCACATACCCACCACAGCCCGGTTGGTCCGGTACTCCTTGGAGGAATAAATCTAGTTTCCTCTTGAAAATGTCCACAGTTGTTCCGGCAATATTTCTTATGCTTGCTGGGAGGACGTTGAACAACCGCGGACCTCTGATGTTTATGTGGTAAAAACTCCAGGCAGTATATCTTCTTTTAATTGACTTCAATAAATTAAAGTTTATCTTATTTTTTCTTAGTAGGTAAGAAATTGAGTGGACTGTATGTACTTGTTAAAACTGCCTGAAATTAATCTCACACAAATTGGGGGGGACAATTTGTAGCTTAAACCACTTTGTAATGGCTCCTTCTTAAACTACAAATTGTTTACCTAAGTTTAATTATATTATTTTGTCATACCACATATGGTGGTCTAATCTACTATTATTTCAACAATTATTACTAGTTATGAATACTACTACTACAATAACTAGAATGGCCTTATCTGAGCCTGTAGTAAGGGCCTGCTAAAGCTGTGTCATGTTAGCATCTATGTGGGTGTGGCCCTGTGCCTCATGGTGCCAATGGCGGCTGTGGAGGCCTTCAAGGCTGGCAACAGCTAGGTACATGTACATAGTTCTACTGCTCAGCTACTTGCTGTTCCAAGTCACAATTTACTTGGTAAGCCGGATACTGGAGTGCTCTTATTTGTAGTAGTGATGTTGCTATGGCAGCTTCTTAAGGCAGAGTAGGTCTATCCTGTGTGGCCATTATCACAACACACGAGCACCCATTGTTATTGTTTTCGTGTCAGCGTGGCGTCTGTAAGAGACGCTCTGCCCCCCTTGTTGTTCCAATATTTTTCCACTTCTAAGTTAAATTTACGTTAACAAGGGAATCAAGCTATATTTTGGTGTTAATAATTATATTCAGTCTTATTGAACACTTTTTTATTCAATTTAGACATTAAACTGTTGTATGAACAGTGGTTTAATAATGTAAATACTGCGGCGACGTCGATGACGTCACGGAGTCTCCCATTCTCTAATTTTAAGAGGATACTGTTAAGGGAAGACTATACTATTTGTGTATGAGTGTGTCGGTTTCCCGACATAATTCCGGGGGGGAAGAACACGGGTCGAAGTCCCGGTAAGGACTGCGATCACTTTATTCTTCTCCTTCAGAATTATAATGCTGCTTTAATTTGAGTTTACATTGTTGAGCTGCAGTCCTTTGGGGACGTATGTCCCGTACTGGCGTATCGGGTGCTGGAAGTCGCTGTACGTCTTCGTTCCTGGCCAGTTCTAAAGGAACTAATTTCTCTAAAGTTTTGAGAGTAGTGTTGCCTCGGCATTTCACTTTCACTATTCTCAAGATGCCCTGGCTGTCTGGATGAACAGAGACTATTTGACCTAAAGGCCACTCTGAGCGTGGTCCATCACTATCCACCAGAACTATGTCACCAGGGTTCAAGTTAATTCTGTTGTAGGGGTTGTTTGCCCCGTAATGATACTCTCTCAGAGCTGTAAGGTATTCTCGAGTCCATACGTCATTCCACCGACTTATCACCCTTGATAGATGTTTGAAACGTTGAACCAAATCACTCTCTTGGACATATGAAGGATCCTCTGGTTCCTCGTCCGTAAGGGACACAAGTGTTTTGAGAGGTCTACCATACATCAAATGAGCTGGACTTAATGGTTCACGCTGCAAAACATCATCAGAGAGGTAGGTAAGTGGTCGGTTATTGACTCGTGCTTCTATCTCTATGACTACTGTTTGAAGCTCCTGCAGGTCAATCTTTTGGCGGTGTAGGGTTTTCCGTAGAGAACGTTTTACCGTACCAACCATGCGTTCATAGAAGCCTCCGTGCCATGGTGCTCTGGGAGGTATGAATTTCCAATGGCACTGCCGTTGATTTAGGGCTGTGCGTACCTTTGGATGTGTCCAGATTTTCCTCAGACATGCTTCTCCTGCCACTAAGTTGGACCCATTGTCTGAGATCATTAACTTAGGACAGGATCTACGTGAAGCAAACCTGCGGAAAGCCTGTAAGAATGCTTCGGCACTCATATCGGGAGTCACTTCTAGATGGACTGCCCTTGTTGTGGCACAAGTAAAAAGACAGATGTAAGCTTTTACTGGTTTCTTGTCTTTAGTGCCTGTAAGTGTTAGTGCTCCTGTGAAATCTACTCCTGTAGTCTCAAAGGGACGAATATGTACGACTCGTTCCTTCGGAAGTGGAGGTGGGCCAGGATATGGACACACTCTGGCATCGTATCTCCGGCAAACAACACAGGATTTGATTATTGATTTTACTGTCTGTCTACCTTGGGGTAGCCAGTACTGTTGTCTTAAGTCTGTGAGAGTATCTAATACCCCACCATGCAGAGTGCAGTATTTGTGTATATGTAACACAATTAGTTTGCTTACTATGTGGTGACGAGGGAGCAATATTGGATTTTTTGCTTCCAAATCTATGTCAGCGTGCTGTAAGCGGCCTCCGCATCTGATTATGTTATAATTGTCAGTGTCTAACCAGAGACCCAGATCACGTTGTAGCTTCTTTGGAACATTGTCAAATTCTGTCCCGAATGTGTCGATCTGAGCTCTTTTGACCCAATACCTTAGGGCATTAGGGAATTTATGCTTGATTCCTATTTTCTTTAGAAAATCAAACACTACTTGGGTGACACCTATAAGTTTGTTCAGTTCAGAGTACCGAGTAGGATCAATTACCAAAGTCCGAGGTGGTTCTGGGTTCTCAGTGGGAACAGTAACATTGGTCACAATGACTTGTGGCTTTTGTTCAGGCCACTGGTCGCTGATTAGCCACTGAGGTCCATTGAACCACATCTCTGCCTTTGTTAATTGCCGTAAAGTCAGTCCTCGGGAGAGATAGTCAGCTGGATTCTCTTTTGTGGGTACATATCTTAGTTTATACCCTGCTGACAACTCTCGTATTTCCTTAACGCGGTTACTCACGTAAGGATTCTTACTGTTATTGTTCTTAACCCACTGTAGTACTGCCTCATTATCTGACCAAACTACTGTTTCTTTAAAGTGGATGTGGCGTAAGGCCTTGATCAAATAATGAGCCAATCTTACTCCTAACAGTAAGGCTGTTAATTCCAGTTGTGGCAGTGATCTTTTCTTTAAAGGTGCCACTCTGGCCTTTGATGTGAGCAAATTGGCTTGCCCATTTGTGACCAGGTAAGCTACTGTTCCATAAGCCTTTCCTGAGGCATCACAGAATACATGTA
This sequence comes from Procambarus virginalis, assembly GCA_020271785.1. NCBI lineage: Eukaryota > Metazoa > Arthropoda > Malacostraca > Decapoda > Cambaridae > Procambarus > Procambarus virginalis. The sequence goes on along the minus strand of WNGS01146359.1, from coordinate 3,109 downwards.
GCTTAATTGGTTCTTTTTCATTTACTACTGTGTTCCTGGGGAACTTGACAGACTCTAGGGTACTTAAATCTTTTACTAAACCTTGCCATTTTTCTTGTAGGGCAGGTGTTAGAAGATCATCCCAGCCTATCTTTTGTTGCCAACATTCCTGTATTATCAACTTCCCATTAATCAGTACTGGGCTTAATAGTCCTAATGGGTCGAAGGGTTTGCTGACTTGTGATAGTAATTTTCTCATTGTTAAGTTAGTGGTATCAGGCTCCACTGACTTGATTGTCAACTGATCTGTTGTCGTGTTCCATTCGACACCTAGTACCTTTGTCATCTCGGGTACCTGGTAATCGGGAAATTCAGTTGAGATCAGTTGATTTAATTTTTCATTGTTAGAGACCCAAGATTGGAGAGGCATATTGGCTCCCATTAATTCTCGATTGGCCTCATGGTATATGTCCAACAGTTTACTTTCACTGTTGGTTGTACCTTGAAAATTATCCACATACAGGTTTTTGCTAATTTCTGTCTTGTTTGGGCTATTGGACTTCTTCAAGTGCGTATCCAAGGTAGCTTGGAGCAGAAAAGGAGATGACGTGGCGCCAAAAAGGACAGAGGCAAACCGGTAAGTGATTAATTCACTGTTCGGATCGTTAGGATCCTTAATCCATAGGAACTTTGTGTAGTTCCGGTCTTCTTCTTGAAGACCTACCCTAAGGAATGCCTTGCTGATGTCGGCCGTATATGCATAAGTCCCAATACGGAACTTTAACAGCACGTCGTAAAGCCTTTGTGTTAGGCTAGGGCCAGTTTGAAGACAGTCGTTTAACGAAACACTACTCGGCCTCATTTTAGCACTGCAATTAAATACTATCCGTAATGGGGTAGTTGCAGAATTCTTCTGTACACAATGATGTGGTAAGTAGTGACCTTCCTTTGGGTTATCATTTGTAACAACTTCGATAAATTTGTCATCGAGTTGCTTCTGTATTATTTCATGGTACAACTTCAAGTTCTCAGGTTGTCTTTGTAAGCGCAACACCTGTGATCTCAATTGGTTTTGTGCCATAAAATGGTTGACGGGTAGCTGAGGGTGATTCAGCTTCCATGGTAACCTGACCCAGTATTGATTATCTCTGTATATAACTGAGTCCAGGTATTGTTTGTAAGTCCAGTCATCATCTGGGCTAGGTTGTTCAGGGACAATGCCGAGAGTTGCCAGGTCCCATAACTTGTGTACAGGGGGATCAAGCTCTTCCTCGGACATGTCTCTGAGTTGCAGTGGAGACTGGTCTCCTAGTCATGCAACCATTACTGGGTTGGCATGTTGGTGTTCTACAGGTGCGGGTTGGTTTAGCCGTAATACAGGGCCTGTTAGCAAATAGCCACCTGCAGATGGTAACACGTTCATACCGTGTTTGTATTCCTTTCCTTTGATAAACTTATGGTAGACATCTGATCCCATAAGGATTCCAATATGGAAAGGTTATCTGTTGTGATTTTATCAGCCAAATGAATTCCCTTTTTTCTAGGAATTTGGCTGTTGTCCCCAGACCATATACATACAGATCTGTTGGGAATCTATCTACTACTAGAGCTTGTACATTTTGTTCGTAACCTCCTAATCGTACTTTGGGTTGTACTACCTTGAAAACTCGGGCTCCTGAGTCAGTCAGGAATCCTGCTATGTTTATTCGTGTCTCCTCTACAGGTGTAAGTTTCAGGGTATCTACCAACTCTTTGGATATAAAGGTCAATTGGGACCCTTGATCAAATAATCCACGTACGGTGGCTTTGTTCTCTCCATTTCTAATGATCAATCGTGCAGTAGGTAGAGCTGATTTGTTTAGACCTTGTTGAGAAAACACTTATGTCAGGTAGCACAGTACAAAGCTGTACTGAGGTGTTAGTTCCTTCCTCCTCCTGTGGTTTGGCAGACTTTGTACTTGAATCCCCACAAAGTGCTGTATGGTGTTGACCCTTATGGCACCTATAACAGGTGCGTATTGTTGATGTGCAGCTGTCGGGATGATGTTCCCTTATACACTTGGTACATCTATGTATCTCCTTGAGTCGTTTTATGCGTGTTGCACGATCGGGGTATCGTCTGCAATTGTACATGGAATGTGATTGTTCACAGAACAGACATGGTCTCCAGACGTTAACAGTATCTTGAGGAGTCACCGATTTGGGTGACGCGTTACCTGTAGGTTTGGAGGTACCAACTGCGTATGTGCCCACACTGCCTTGTCTCCACTTTGGGAGGGAGAAGTTGTTTAGATTTGTTTGGAGTACTGTTTGTACTCTGTTGTTTACTATTAGTAGTAGATGAAGGTTTAGATGTCGCCTTTTCATCTGGGATAACTCTTTCTCGTTCTATGATGGTTTGTAACCCCTTTGTAATCTCTGTTACTGTCAGATATGACTTTCCATACAACACAAACAACTTATCCAGGATGTCCCTGGGTAATTTGCGAGTCATATGGACTTGGATTATCCAGTCTGATTCATCCAAGTTTACTTTATTTTAAGTGCCTTAAGCAAAGACTCAAGCTCCAATCTAAAGGCTTGGAGTGAGACTGCTGTATTATTGGATGTTTAATATCTAACAGCTTCTGGGTTAAAATTCTGATAGTCCTTTCAGGCTTCGCATAGTTGTCCTTGAATAGTTGTACAGCATTGTCATAATCGTCATCTGTGTGATTCAGATTACAGACTACCTGAAAGGCTTCATCCTTCAAGACACTCTGTAAATACGTAAACTTTGTCGTCTTTGGTACATTGACATTAGAATCCACAGAATCGACAAATTTGCTCCAGAAATTGTCCCAATTCTCGTCCTCTGTTCCAGAAAAGTTGGAAGACTGAGTGATGGTAATTTGATTCGGTGCTGTCTGATTCTGGGTAGTTGTAGCGGCAACATTTATATTGGCCTTGGGGCGTTTATCAAATCTTCATAACGTTGAATTAGTTCAAAACGTTGCATCTTCATAATCAGAGTGTTCTTGGAGAATGTTGTTCATCGTATCTTCATCAATACTAGAATTATTTAGTAAATCTTGATACTGTTCCATTTGTTGCAACACACGGTCATATTTGTTCCGTGTAAGCTTAAGAT
>WNGS01146354.1:0-10220 GCA_020271785.1 Procambarus virginalis | reverse complement strand
TCACCAGGTAGCTCCACCACTACCATCACCTGGTAGCTCCACCACTACCATCACCAGGTAGCTCCACCACTACCATCACCAGGTAGCTCCACCACTACCATCACCAGGTAGCTCCACCACTACCATCACCAGGTAGCTCCACCACTATCATCACCAGGTAGCTCCACCACTACCATCACCAGGTAGCTCCACCACTACCATCACCAGTAACTACCCACTACTATCACCAGGTAGCTCCACCACTATCATCACCAGGTAGCTCCACCACTACCATCACCAGGTAGCTCCACCACTATCATCACCAGGTAGCTCCACCACTACCATCACCAGGTAGCTACACCACTACCATCACCAGGTAGCTCCACCACTACCATCACCTGGTAGCTCCACCACTACCATCACCTGGTAGCTCCACCACTACCATCACCTGGTAGCTCCACCACTACCATCACCTGGTAGCTCCACCACTACCATCACCAGGTAGCTCTACCATCACCAGGTAGCTCCACCACTATCATCACCAGGTAGCTCCACCACTACCATCACCAGGTAGCTCCACCACTACCATCACCAGGTAGCTCCACCACTACCATCACCAGGTAGCTCCACCACTACCATCACCAGGTAGCTCCACCACTACCATCACCAGGTAGCTACACCACTACCATCACCAGGTAGCTCCACCACTACCATCACCAGGTAGCTACACCACTACCATCACCTGGTAGCTACACCACTACCATCACCAGGTAGCTCCACCACTACCATCACCAGGTAGCTCCACCACTACCATCACCAGGTAGCTCTACCATCACCAGGTAGCTCCACCACTACCATCACCAGGTAGCTCCACCACTACCATCACCAGGTAGCTCCACCACTACCATCACCAGGTAGTTCCACCACTACCATCACCAGGTAGCTCCACCACTACCATCACCAGGTAGCTCCACCACTACCATCACCAGGTAGCTACACCACTACCATCACCAGGTAGCTCCACCACTACCATCACCAGGTAGCTACACCACTATCATCACCTGGTAGCTCACCACTACCATCACCAGGTAGCTCCACCACTACCATCACCAGGTAGCTCCACCACTACCATCACCAGGTAGCTACACCACTACCATCACCAGGTAGCTCCACCACTACCATCACCTGGTAGCTCCACCACTACCATCACCAGGTAGCTCCACCACTACCATCACCAGGTAGCTCCACCACTACCATCACCAGGTAGCTCTACCATCACCTGGTAGCTCCACCACTACCATCACCTGGTAGCTCCACCACTACCATCACCTGGTAGCTCCACCACTACCATCACCTGGTAGCTCCACCACTACCATCACCAGGTAGCTCTACCATCACCAGGTAGCTCCACCACTACCATCACCAGGTAGCTCCACCACTACCATCACCAGGTAGCTACACCACTACCATCACCTGGTAGCTACACCACTACCATCACCAGGTAGCTACACCACTACCATCACCTGGTAGCTCCACCACTACCATCACCAGGTAGCTACACCACTACCATCACCAGGTAGCTACACCACTACCATCACCTGGTAGCTACACCACTACCATCACCAGGTAGCTACACCACTACCATCACCTGGTAGCTCCACCACTACCATCACCAGGTAGCTACACCACTACCATCACCAGGTAGCTCCACCACTACCATCACCAGGTAGCTCCACCACTACCATCACCTGGTAGCTCCACCACTACCATCACCAGGTAGCTACACCACTACCATCACCGGTAGCTCCACCACTACCATCACCTGGTAGCTCCACCACTACCATCACCAGGTAGCTCCACCACTACCATCACCAGGTAGCTCCACCACTACCATCACCAGGTAGCTCCACCACTACCATCACCAGTAGCTCCACCACTACCATCACCTGGTAGCTCCACCACTACCATCACCAGGTAGCTCCACCACTACCATCACCAGGTAGCTCCACCACTACCATCACCAGGTAGCTCCACCACTACCATCACCAGGTAGCTCCACCACTACCATCACCTGGTAGCTCCACCACTACCATCACCTGGTAGCTCCACCACTACCATCACCAGGTAGCTCCACCACTACCATCACCTGGTAGCTACACCACTACCATCACCAGGTAGCTCCACCACTACCATCACCAGGTAGCTCCACCACTACCATCACCAGGTAGCTCCACCACTACCATCACCTGGTAGCTCCACCACTACCATCACCAGGTAGCTACTCCCACCACCATCACCTGGTAGCTCCACCACTACCATCACCAGGTAGCTCCACCACTACCATCACCAGGTAGCTCCACCACTACCATCACCAGGTAGCTCCACCACTACCATCACCAGGTAGCTCCACCACTACCATCACCAGGTAGCTCCACCACTACCATCACCAGGTAGCTCCACCACTACCATCACCAGGTAGCTCCACCACTACCATCACCAGGTAGCTCCACCACTACCATCACCTGGTAGCTCCACCACTACCATCACCTGGTAGCTACACCACTACCATCACCAGGTAGCTCCACCACTACCATCACCAGGTAGCTCCACCACTACCATCACCAGGTAGCTCCACCACTACCATCACCTGGTAGCTCCACCACTACCATCACCTGGTAGCTCCACCACTACCATCACCAGGTAGCTCCACCACTACCATCACCTGGTAGCTACACCACTACCATCACCTGGTAGCTACACCACTACCATCACCAGTAGCTCCACCACTACCATCACCTGGTAGCTCCACCACTACCATCACCAGGTAGCTCACCACTACCATCACCAGGTAGCTCCACCACTACCATCACCTGGTAGCTCCACCACTACCATCACCAGGTAGCTACACCACTACCATCACCAGGTAGCTCCACCACTACCATCACCAGGTACTACACCACTACCATCACCAGGTAGCTCCACCACTACCATCACCAGGTAGCTCCACCACTACCATCACCAGGTAGCTCCACCACTACCATCACCAGGTAGCTCCACCACTACCATCACCAGGTAGCTCCACCACTACCATCACCAGGTAGCTCCACCACTACCATCACCAGGTAGCTCCACCACTACCATCACCTGGTAGCTCCACCACTACCATCACCAGGTAGCTCCACCACTACCATCACCAGGTAGCTCTACCATCACCTGGTAGCTCCACCACTACCATCACCTGGTAGCTCCACCACTACCATCACCTGGTAGCTCCACCACTACCATCACCAGGTAGCTCCACCACTACCATCACCAGGTAGCTCTACCATCACCAGGTAGCTCCACCACTACCATCACCAGGTAGCTCCACCACTACCATCACCAGGTAGCTACACCACTACCATCACCTGGTAGCTACACCACTACCATCACCAGGTAGCTACACCACTACCATCACCTGGTAGCTACACCACTACAATCACCAGGTAGCTACACCACTACAATCACCAGGTAGCTCCACCACTACCATCACCAGGTAGCTACACCACTACCATCACCAGGTAGCTCCACCACTACCATCACCAGGTAGCTCCACCACTACCATCACCAGGTAGCTACACCACTACCATCACCAGGTAGCTCCACCACTACCATCACCTGGTAGCTACACCACTACCATCACCAGGTAGCTACACCACTACCATCACCTGGTAGCTACACCACTACCATCACCAGGTAGCTACACCACTACCATCACCAGGTAGCTCCACCACTACCATCACCAGGTAGCTCCACCACTACCATCACCTGGTAGCTACACCACTACCATCACCAGGTAGCTCCACCACTACCATCACCTGGTAGCTACACCACTACCATCACCAGGTAGCTACACCACTACCATCACCAGGTAGCTACACCACTACCATCACCAGGTAGCTCCACCACTACCATCACCAGGTAGCTACACCACTACCATCACCTGGTAGCTCCACCACTACCATCACCAGGTAGCTACACCACTACCATCACCAGGTAGCTCCACCACTACCATCACCAGGTAGCTCCACCACTACCATCACCAGGTAGCTCCACCACTACCATCACCAGGTAGCTACACCACTACCATCACCAGGTAGCTCCACCACTACCATCACCAGGTAGCTCCACCACTACCATCACCTGGTAGCTCCACCACTACCATCACCTGGTAGCTACACCACTACCATCACCAGGTAGCTTTACCATTACCATCACCAGGTAGCTCCATCATTACAATCACCTGGTAACTACACCACTACCATCACCAGGTAGCTCCACCACTACCATCACCTGGTAACTACACCACTACCATCACCAGGTAGCTCCACAACTACCATCAGCAGGTAGTTCCACCACTACCATCACCAGGTAGCTCCACCACTACAATCACCAGGTAGCTCCACCACTACAATCACCAGGTAGCTCCACCACTACAATCACCAGGTAGCTACACCACTACAATCACCAGGTAGCTACACCACTACCATCACCAGGTAGCTACACCACTACAATCACCAGGTAGCTACACCACTACAATCACCAGGTAGCTACAACACTACCATCACCTGGTAGCTCCACCACTACAATCACCACGTAGCTATTCCACTACCATCACCAGGTAGCTACTCCACTACAATCTCCTTGTAGCTGCCAGGTGCGTGTCGTATTTCTGTATGTTGTAACACATCTCATTTCCAAACATTAGCGATGAACAATACAGCAACAAATTAATAATATTCTGGTAAAAAAACAAAATACTTCTCAGAAATAATAAAACATCAATAATGACTACTGACAGATCCAACTCCTCCATGATGAAAATGGCGGTGGTGTCGCGTGTTGTGGAACGTCTGGGGTGTGGTCTAGGACCACCTCCGTCTGCGCCTCCTCCAGCGGCAGTACGACTCCAGCTGGCGGGGACTGTTGAGTAACGTCCCCCTCTTGAAGGTGATCGTCCCTCCACGCCCCGGGACCTTCACGACCCCCTGGACCTGCTGGACCCTGTCCAGTTGCTTCGTCACGGCCGTCCTCGAGATGGCGGTCTGGTGGGTCTTCCTCCGGACCCTTAGTGTCCTTCTCGACCAGGACCCAGTTGAGTCCTCCGTCAAGGAGACGGAGTCGACGGGGCCAGTTGAGTCCTCCGTCAAGGAGACGGAGTTGACGGGGCCAGTGGAGTCCTCCGTCAAGGACACGGAGTCGACAGTGCCACCTCCAGTGACCCCACCCGTGACCACCCCCGTGACCACCCCCGTGACAACACCAGTGTCACACACTCTGCGCATAACACCGCAGCCCGTGAACAGGGGCAGGCATGTCAAGATACGACTCAGGTCACGACCCAGGTCACCAGTGACACAGACGTGGTGCTACAGGAAACCACCTGTGGCAAAATCGTATGGGCAATAGGCCTTCTGCAGCTTTTATTATTATTACTATCCCCTCTACTACACCTTACTTTGCTCCTCAGCTCTCTCTTGCCTATTTATTGCCTGTCTCTACTCCCTCATCACAATCGACTTGAGAATGGTCCAGGACGGACCGAAACGTCGTCGTCTCTTCACCTTCTAGTGTGTGATCTGGTCAACATACTTTAGCCACGTTATTGTGACTCATCGCCTGCCTAAAAATTCTTGTTTTCCGCAGAACGGTTGTGTGTTAGCCTAGGACCCAGCTCATGTAGCAAAGGATTGCACTGACTGGACACCCAGCTGGATCCCTTCACGGTTGAGGTTAGTGTGGCCTTGTGTTAGGGGCCGTGCAAATTTTTGTTTTTTCCAATTTTTAGATTTTAATTTTTTTTCCCCTTTGCTAGGAGCTTAAATTATTAGTGATGGCATCTGAAATGCAGAAACTGGCAAAGGATCCTTCAGTGGTAGAGATAAAGAAACTTACCAAGTCTAATTTAGTATTGTTAGGCAAGGAAATTGGCCTAGAATTAAATGACGCGGATAAAAAGTGGACTTTGGTGAATGAAATAGTACAACATTGCATTGCTCAAGAACTATTGGCAAGTGATACACCTTTATGCCAGCCTAGCCAAGCAGAAAGTGCAGCTCATAGGGACAGAGAGTTAGCAAAATAAAATTTGAGGAGCAAGACAAAACCGAGGAGGCTAGAATTAGAGCAAATGCCACTGGACCACCACCTGCCGGGGATTCAAACCCCAGGCATTATGAGAAAAAGCATAACTTGCCTGAATTTTCAGAGTCGTACCCTGAAAGGTTTTTCAACCATTTTCAGAGATTGGCCATGTCCATGACCTGGCCAAAGGAAGAGTGGGTGAAAATCCTACAGGGAAGACTTAGGGGTAAGGCCCAAGATATTTTTATAAATATGCCTGATGAAGAGCTAATGATCAAATGCTAATGATCAAATTAGATTGTTTGATAAATGGATTCGCTCGGCTAAAGCCGAAACATACGAGGCACTGAAGAATTTAATTTTAATGGACCAGTGACCAGGTCACGGTGACCAGGTGACCAGGTCTATAGGACTTAAATGTAATGGCAGCCCTGTGCTTGCCAAGGTGGTAAATCCCGAGGACACGAGGGACTTTCCGAGTGATGAAAGCCAAGTGGACCTTGCGGACACATGCATGGCCCGACTCGATGACGTAGCCGAGGACATTGTGGAGAGCCTGCCACCGCCGCCTACTGAGAGTAGTGGGGAGGTGGAGGAGAACACTGTTGAGCCTCGGCCAATGACATCTGACCAAGGCCTGAACGCCTCCTTGAGTGAGTTACAGAAAGCTGACCCCAGTCTTGCAGACTGTCATGAGGCAGCCGTCTCTATGGAGGAAATTGTAGACGCAGCAACTGGGTACTACTACAATGATCGGATTTTGATGAGAAAATGGAGACCTCAGAGTGCTCCCTTGTCAAATGAGTGGGAGGTAGTCCACCAGGTTATGTTGCCGACCTGCTATAGAGACAGAGTTTTGTCAGCTGCCCATGATGATCCTATGGGGGGACATCAAGGTATTAATATTACTTATCACAAGATCTGCAAGTATTTTTTTTCTGGCCCAAGCTGAAAAGCGATGTGGCAAAATTTTGTAATGCATGTATTGCTTGTCAACTTGTTGGGAAACCAAACCAGACTCCACCTAAAGCTCTTCTAAGGCCTATTGTCGTGTCGAAGGAACCATTTTCTCGTGTGGTAATGGACTGGGTTGGTCCATTACCCAGAACTAAGTCTGGTAATATTTACCTAATCACGATGATGTGTATCACGACCCGTTACCCAGAGGCGTTTGCTGTAAGGAACATCCGAGCAAAGACTGTTGTTGCTCGTATGTTACAATTTTTTTCCACTTTTGGACTGCCTCGGTTCGTGCAAACTGACAATGGTACTAACTTTAAGTCTGGTATTTTTGAAAAATTTTGTAAGGACCATGGAATATCTGATAAGGTTTCCAGCCCATACCATCCACAGAGTCAGGGGTAATTGAACGGTTCCATCTAACTCTGAAGCAGATGTTGAAGACATCGTGCGAGAGTTCCCACACCTTCTGGATGAGAACTTGCTGTATGTTTTGTTTGTGCTAGAGAGGGGTTACAAAGTTCACTGGGTTGTTCTCCTTTTGAGTTAGTCTTTGGCCATAAAGTTCGTGGACCCTTGCAATGTTACAGGAGAATCTGTTAGGGAACGTAACTGTAATGGTTGTGGTCAGAGAAGCAATCTTCGTCCTCATGGTTTTATTCTCCGCCAGTAACAACAACAAAACAAATCAGGTACATGAAATATTGTTAACAAGATCATAAACAAAAGAGCATCTGCTCCAAACATGCTACCTCCAACATCTGTAGTACTCAATCCCAACATTCCTCCCCTTTTAAATAAACTCTATCCCTACAGGTTAAGTCTATCAGGCGGTCGTATGACTCTTCCTGATTTTCTCAACTGGGAGTCCTGACCTGTTACTTCTGGGAAACATTCTTCTGAATTACTCTTGCAGAGTCCATAGGGTTGACTGTATCCCCATACCCTTCTGCTGCCCCTGCTCTGCCTCACGGTCACCTGCAGGTGCTGCTACCCTTCATTATTAGGATGGATATCACTAGTTGCCCCACCCCCACCTGAAGGGTCTTCAAAATTCCCTGTGAACCTTGGCATGAGCTGATCGGCATGCCTTTTCAATTAATGTTCCCAAAACTCTGCACTTGCACAGTGAAGTTCCTGCAGCCCAGGACTTCCCTAATTTTTCCTTCCACCCAGGGCTTTCCAATTCCAAAATTCCTTGCATATACTGCATCCCCTAATTAAACAACAATTCCTCTCCCTGAGCAACTGACTGGCCAACCTAGTTACCGATTTCTTTTTGGGATCTGTCTTTACTGCTTCCATGTGCACTTTAAAGTGTCTATTAAACAGTAATTCAGAAGGAGATTACCAGTAGTAGAATGAACAGTTTTCTTTGATTATATAAAAATCTACAAAGCCTTGTATTAATAGTACCTTCCGTAAACCGCTTTAACCCTTCTTTCAAGGATCTCACTGCTCTCTCTGCTAACCATTTGAAGAAGGATTATAGGGGGCAGGTGTTACATGTTAATACCATTTTTTCTAAAAAATCCTCCATTCCACAGAAACAAAATAAGGAGCATTGTCTGAGACAATTATGTCTGGCAATCCAAAAATTACAAATGTTTTCCTTAGTAATTCACAAGTTACAGATGATGTGGTGGAATTACACACATGCACATCTAGAAAATTGGTGTATGAATCCACCACCACTAGGTAATATTATTATCATAGGTCCCTGTTACGACTTGGCTTCTTTAGATGGAAAACCAGAGGTCAAAATATGAGCTTATTGAGCTACCATATAGTAAACACGCTTCGCGAGCTGCATATGTCGTATCTTCCCTGCCAGTCGTAAGACTATTCTTGTTTCTCAAAGAGTATTTAAAGATGAGCTTGGGGTTGATTATTAAATAATAAATAGGCACCAACTATGTTTATAATACTGTCTAATCAATTGTAAAGTAAAGCTGAGTAAACTTAGTATCGGGGCCCGGTATGATTAGTTGAACAGTCTGCCGGCAGCATAGCTTTCGGAGAGGGAGACGAGAGACTCGGGCGTCCTTCTCTGCTGGCTGCCTGTGGTGAAAGGAAGTGCCTCTCCTTCCTCTTATTTATTTATTTCTGTGTCTGCGTCTGGTTAAGTCATCTTTGCTATTTTTTATGGTTATATTCTGGCATACCCTTGTTCTATGTGTAGAGTAGTATACCTGGGGTGTAGTAAGTGTTTTAAAGTGTTATTGTACTAGTTATTCCAATGGGGGTCTCAGGGAACCACGTGGTCCCCTACCCTAAGCCGACTCTAACTTCAAGTGTTTATAGTAGAGCTTTACCCTAGCTTGTTTTCAGTGTAAACATTGTATCCTGCCTATGTGGACCAAGGCTTTTAACGTAAGATTGTGTGGTAAGTTAGTATTATATTGTTATTGGTGTGATTGTGTATGGGGGGTTATTAAGGGGGTTAATAAATAAGTAAGTTTGAACAGAGTATCCCTTTTTCCTGGTGTGGGAGTACAATGATCTATCTCTAGACTTACAGGGTGTAGTAGCAAGTATTTATTACTGTGGATATTTTATTTTGGGGGCCGGGCCTTTTAGTTCTCCCATATCTTGATACCTCTGTATACTACTTGCCCGTACCCCTTAATAGTACCAGTTCCCCCATAGCAAGCCCACCATTTTTCAAAACAAGTGGGGGCCCGTCCGAGATGAACGTTATTATTGTAAAAAATTAGATTTTTGAGTGCCAAAACTAAAAATTCTTGTTTCTGCAGAACGGTTGTGGGCTAGCCTAGGATCCAGCTTATCTGGCGTAGGACATTCTTTGCACTGACTGGACACCCGCTGGATCCCTTCAGATTAAGGTTAGTGTGGCCTTGTGTTAGGGGCCGTGCAAATTTTGTTTTTTCCAATTTTTTATTTTTTTAGTTTTTTCTGTGGCTAGGAGCTAAAATTTCTAGTGATGTCATCTGAAATGCAGGACTGGCAATGAACCTTCAGTGATAGAGATAAAGAAGCTCACCAAAGCAATTTAATATTGTTAGGCAAGGAATTTGGCCTAGAATTAAATGACGCAGATAGAAAGTGGACTTGGTGAATGAAATTTTACGGCATTGTATAGACCAAGAACTATTTTTATTTTATTTTATTTATTCATATACAAGAAGGTACATTGG
>WNGS01146340.1:111234-125067 GCA_020271785.1 Procambarus virginalis | reverse complement strand
TTTTCCTGCCCAAAACGCTTTGCGTAATAGTGGCTTTAGGCATTGTATGTACTAGCTCTATCTATAAATCTATCAATTTTGTAAAACCTCTTGTATGTATGTACCTTACCTGAATAAACATTTATTTATTTATTATGGCAACCTTAGAAAAATTTTAGTGAGTATAATTGGACAGACTTGTTGCTAGGCAAGGAAGTGAATGAGATGTATGTCAAGTTTTGTGAAATTTATGATAAAGGCACAAAAAATTTATACCAAAACAGAGATGCAGAACTAGAAAACAGGGTTGGTTCAACAGAAATTGCGAGAGGGGCCAGAGACCAAAAGACACAAAAATGGAATCAATACAGGAAGAGGCCAAACCCCCAAACATACCAGCGATACAAATCGCTGTCCGTGTCTCCACCACGGAAACAAACCAATCTCCATGGTGTAGTGGTAAGACACTCGCCTGGCGTTCCGCGAGCGCTATGTCATGGGTTCGTATCCTGGCCGGGAGGATTTACTGGGCGCAAATCCTTAACTATAGCCTCTGTTTAACGCAACAGTAAAATGTGTACTTGGATGAAAAAACGATTCTTTGCGGCAGGGGATCGTATTCCAGGGACCTGCCCGAAACGCTACTCGTACTAGTGGCTGTACAAGAATGTAACAACTCTTGTATATATCTCAAAAAAAAAAAAATGCGAGAAACAACTACACGGCAGTGAGGAGAGAGGCAGAAAGAAATTTTGAAAAAGGGATTGCAGACAAATGTAAAGCAGAACCAGGTCTATTCTATAAATTCATAAATAACAAATTGCAGGTATAATATTCAGAGATTAAAAATGGGAAATAGATTCACGGAAAAGGAAATGTGTGAAACATTAAACGAAAAGTTCCAAAGTGTGTTTGTACAAAATGAAATCTTCAGGGAACCAGACACAATAAGAATTCCAGAGAACAACATAGAGCACATAGAGGTGTCTAGAGACGAAAAAAATGCTCAAGGAGCTAAATAAGAACAAAGCAGTTGGTCCAGATGGAATTTCACCATAGGTTCTGAGAGAATGTGCACCTGAGCTCAGCATTCCACTTCAACTGATTTTTCAGGCATCCCTGTTTACAGGAGTTATAGCTGATGTGTGGAAAAAGGCTAACATAGTTCCAATCTACAAAAGTGGAAGCAGGGAAGACCCCCGTAATTATAGACCTGTATCATTGACAAGTATAATAGTCAAAATATTGGAAAAAATAATTAAAACTAAATGGGTAGAACACCTGGAGAGAAATGATATAATATCAGACAGACAGTATGGTTTTCGATCTGGAAGATCCTGTGTATCGAATTTACTCAGTTTCTATGATCGAGCAACAGAGATATTACAGGAAAGAGTTGGTTGGGTTGACTGCATCTATCTGGACCTAAAAAAGGCTTTCGACAGAGTTCCACATAAGAGGTTGTTCTGGAAACTGGAAAATATTGGAGGGATGACAGGTAAGCTTCTAACATGGATGAAAAATTTTCTGACTGATAGAAAAATGAGGGCAGTGATCAGAGGCAATGTATCGGACTGGAGAAATGTCACAAGTGGAGAACCACAGGGTTCAGTTCTTGCACCAATGATGTTTATTGTCTACATAAATGATCTACCAGTTGGTATACAGAATTATATGAACATGTTTGCTGATGATGCTAAGATAATAGGAAGGATAAGAAACTTAGATGATTGTCATGCCCTTCAAAATGACCTGGACAAAATAAGTATATGGAGCACCACTTGGCGAATGGAAATTAATGTTAATAAATGCCATGTTATGAAATGTGGAATAGAACATAGACCCCACACAACTTATGTATTATGTAAGAAATCTTTAAAGAATTCTGATAAAGAAAGAGATCTAGGAGTGATTCTAGATAGAAAACCATCACCTGAGGACCACAAAGAATTTTGTGTGAGGAGCTTTATGCCACGCTTTCTAACTTCAGAATTGCTTTTAAATACATGGATGGCGATATACTAAAGAAATTGTTCACGACTTTTGTTAGGCCAAAGCTAGAATATGCAGCGGTTGTCTGGTGCCCATATCTTAAGAAGCACATCAACAAACTGGAAAAGGGCAAAGACATGCTACTAAGTGGCTCCCAGAACTGAAGGGCAAGAGCTATGAGGAGAGATTAGAGGCATTAAATATGCCAAAACTAGAAGACAGAAGAAAAAAAAAGAGGTGATATGATCACTACATATAAAATAGTAACAGGAATTGATAAAATCGATAGGGAAGATTTCCTGAGACCTGGAACTTTAAGAACAAGAGGTCATAGATTTAAACTAGCTAAACACAGATGCCAAAGAAATGCAAGAAAATTCACTCTCGCAAACAGAGTGGTAGACGGTTGGAACAAGTTAGGTGAGAAGGTGGTGGAGGCCAAGACCGTCAGTAGTTTCAAAGCGTTATATGACAGAGTGCTGGGAAGACAGGACACCACGAGCGTAGCTCTCATCCTGTAACTACACTTAGGTAATTACACAGTAAACGACTATCTCCCTCTCTCCCTCAGCATTACTCGTCCCACACAGCGCTAATTATCACAACAATCCTGATATTATCACAATCCTGGTCATTTTTATCACAGTCAAGGGGTCATCAGTAATACTGTCATCACTAAATAATACCAGTTACATACTTATTTTGACATTTTTAGGCGATGCTGTAGTCACAAGCTGAACAGTAATGCTGTTAGCTAATGCTGCATGTGCCAGCCTTGGTTGCTCCCACAGTACTGTGGCTCTCACACCGGAGAATATTGCCCAAATTTTTTTTTTAAACATGGCGTCTGTTTTCAAGAGTCCTGAGGAAGCTGATGTGAACCCCGTGTAGTCACGGGCCATTTGAATCGTGCCTGGCACCCTATGGCGTATACAGTATATATGCCATGTGCACAATGGGACATGGCATATATATACGCCATGCACAGTTTAAGGGTTAAAATATTGGAAATAAAAATAATCCAATCCACTCCAATCCAAAAACATCAATATATTTGATTTTTTAAATAATGGAGCAGCCTACCGGGCACACACTGAATGAACCTTTGACATTTTTCGTTTTTTCATATTTATTCAATTTTTTTCTTGTTTTTTAAGAAACATGGAGCACCCTACATGACACACTGAACAAACCTTTTTGATATTTGTTTCTTTTTTCAATTATTTTCATTTTTTTAGTTTATTCTACAAAACAAATTCAATGCTTTTCAACATCACAGCAGTCACCCCTTTACATCCCAGCATCATTAGCATCTTTAAACAAAAAAATCATTTATTTGCATCGTTGGAGGTGTCTGAGAAGCAGCGGGAACGCACCATGTGGTTTTATCGTCAATCAAACGAGCGCTCGCCAATCGAGACAAATTGTCGGCAATTGGCACGCTCGTTATTCAAAATGCTCGTAAATTGAGACGCTTATCACTCGAGGTTCCATTGTACTTACATAGCACCTAGGAAAGAGGGCCTTAAGTGCATGCAGCCGCGGTACTTCTAAAATTACTCCTGGCTCGCACACCAAACAGCAGAACAACACCGCAACGTGCAGCACTGCTCAAAGACCGAAGCCAGGGTCGACCGTCCGCCACTCAACATACCAGCCTCAGAGTTGAGGGTGGGTAGCCGGTGAGGGGTCTAGAGCTTCCCCTTTCCCCTCCAAGGGAGGGAAAAGCTGCACAGACAGGCAGCACGGCGGTGGGTGTGACATCAAGGTTGTTTGCTTGTTTTCAGATTGGGGAGTTCTGCTTAGCAGTTCAGTTTTCGGTAGCAATGTTTCACTAGTTGGGGTCTGTTTTGGGATGCCAACCTTTCTAGATGCTAACCCGGTAGATGGCAGACATAGAATGCTTCTAACCACATGGGGGTTTCAATACTCCATTGCTCCTCGTGTCTTCTGAGGGGGGCCAGATTCTGGCTCATGGTCCCCGGTAGGCTAGAACTCCTGTTGAATTGACTGATGACATGGTCCAATACATACATATCAGCCCAGAATAGCTCCAGGAAGCTGGAGGGGCTCTCTACAGAAAAAAGAGGATGATATGCAGATTGGAATGGGAACGGCAATCTCTCTATAGGTGAAGAAAACCAATTGTGGAACAGCTTGAGAGTCACACCCTATCTCAAGAACGACGATGAAGGTCAGGTAGAGAAATGGAAACAATTGAACTAAAGCTACAAGAATCATACAATATCCAGGAGAGACAAAGAGAGCAAAAGGCCATCAGTTAAATAGAGAGAAATTCAAAATAATTTTTCTCACATGCAAAATCAAGATAAAAAACTACATCTAGTATTGGGCCCCTGCAAAAGGGAGATGAAACTTTCACAGATGTCAACAAGAAAATGAACAAAATATTAAGGAATTAGTACAACTTTGTTTTCAGCAAGCCATTAACTCTTAGACTGTGCAATAAGTATATAGATGATTTGAGCAACATTACCGATACCGCGCAGTACATTAATAGCTATTTTAATGTCTAGCGCTTTAATTTAAATGCCCGTGTGGGATAGGGGCAGCTATAGTGCAGCCACAACCGATAGCTGGCAGACGCCACCTAGAAAAATAATCGTGGCCAACATTCCTGGGTGTGAGAGCCTCAGTACTGAGCGAGCCACCAAGGCTGACACACACAGCAAGAACTCACAGCACCACTGTTCGGCTTGTGACCACAGTATCGCCTAAAAATGTCAAAATTTATATGTACATGTACATTCTATTACTTAGCCATGATAGTATTACAGAAGACCCTTGACTGTGAAAAAACTGACCAGGATTCTGATAATAGCAGGATTGTGGTGATATTTAGCGCTGTGCTCTATGGTGGGAGGAGTAATGCTGAGGGAGGGAGGGTGGTGGCGTCGTCTTCTGATTGTGTGTGGCCACCTTTTACTGACTGGACTTACCATACCAGCTTAGTGGTTCGCTATGAACACAAATGTAGATACTTATATATAACGTGTGTATAGAGTGTAATAACAGCAATAGGAGTTATGTTGGGAGCCGCCATTTTGGTGAGGGAGATGTGTCGTCTGCACGACTTGTCATGTTGTTTACTGGTGGCCACTATATATGGGGCACCATACCAGCTTATTTGTACAGGTATGGTGAATAATACTTGTAGATACTTATATATAATGTGTGTATATAGTGTAATACCTCCACAAACAGTATTGTTGGAGGAGAAATATTAGTGTGTCTGGCCTTGAACCAATGACGGCAGCAGCCACCAGCTGACTGTGTGTAGCTACATCTCTTATTGCTTCAACTTAGCATACATGCTTAGATGTACAGTTAGGGATAACAAAACATGTACATACTTATATTTTACGTCTGCGTATAATGAATAAAAGCAAAGACAGTATGATTGGAGGAGTATGTTGGCGAGTGAGGAGGTGAGCGAGTGGCTGACTGGCTGGTGAGTGAAGGCCACTCTTCATTGCTTTTTGACTCACAATACGAACTTAGTGGTTTGTTATGGTGAACACAACATGCAGATAAGTATATATAACATGTGTATATAGTGTAATAACAGCAAAACTCTTGTTTTATTGTTTTATAAACGTAATAATTGAATCACTAATATGAACACAATAATTTTGAGTACAGCGATGGTTCACACATTTTATTATATAAATATATCACAATACACACTATCGAATAATACTACTGCAAAAAACAAAACAAAAAATCAGAGACATTGAAATAATTAGGTAATAATATCTTTGTGGCAACCCCCCCGCCTATCAGCTCGGGTGGAGCAGACCTCGTCTGGCGACTGCTCTGTCGACGTCTCTATTTTGCTAAACTTCCCCGCCCTATTGCGCCCAAAATATCCCACCTACGATTTTTTCCCCATGATCAAGGAACACAAATGAACACTTTTATAAGATGAAAACTTTTTTTTTAATTTTTTGTTGTTGCGCCTGTGGATGTTGAAGGCAAAATGGCCCTTACCAGCCCAAGGGCTAAACACACTGAAGATTGATAGCCCAAATGAATTTTTCATGGATGAGATACTAACATCAAATCATATATCAGGTGTAACCCTATTCCCAATGGATTTTGAAGAAGACATAGACAGTATGCCTATGCACTCTGCACCAGGCCCTGATTCTTGGAATTCTATATTCATCAAGAACTGTATAAAAAACAGTCGCAGGCCGTTCACATTCCTTGGAGACAAAACCTTGATACTGGCGTTATCCCTGACATGCTAAAAACTGCAGAGATAGCACCACTCCATAAAGGAGAAAATAAGGCAGAAGCAAAAACTACAGACCAATAGCACTAATATCGCACATCATAAAAATCCTTGAAAGAGTGCTAAGAAGTAAGATCACAAAATACAAAGAATCACAGCATCTCCATAATCCTAGACAACATGGTTTAAGAACAGGGTGCTCTTGCCTATCACAGTTGCTGGAACACTATGACATAGCCTTAGATGACATGGAAGACCAGCAAAACGCTGATGTAATTTACACAGATTTCACAGAGCCTTCGACAAATATGACCATAGTGGTATTGCACACAAAATGCGTTCAAAAGGAATTTCCGGAAAAATGGCAGATGGATCTACAATTTCCTGACTAACAGAACCCAATGTGCAATAGTCAACAAAATAAAATCTAGACCATCAACCATGAAGAGCCGAGTGCCCCAGGATACTGTGCTTACTTCAGTACTTTTTTTCATCCTCATAGCGGATATAGACAAGGACACACTCTACAATACTGTATCATCCTTTGCAGATGATATTAAGATTTTTATATGAGTAGACAACATAGAGGACACAGCAAACCCAATCAGATGTAAATCAGGTCTTTCAATGGGCTACAGAAAATAATATGGTATTTGATGAAGATAAGTTCCAGCTCCTGCGCAATGGAAAAAATTAAAATAAAAACACAAGGCACGTACAAAATGCAGTCTAATCATACCATAGAACAAAAAAGCAATGTAAACGATTTGAGTGTACTCATGTCGGAAGACCTTACCTTTAAAGAACACAATGAAGTGGCCGTCACAACTGCAAGAAAAATGACAAGTTGGATAGCAAGAACTTTTCAAACTAGAGCTATACCAGTGATGATACTTTTCAAGATGTTAGTGTCCTCTAGAGTAGAATACTGTTGCACAATGACAGCCCCTTTCAAAGCTAGAGAAAATGAAGACCAGGAGAGCATACAGCGATCCTTTACTGCTAGAATCCACTCAGTAAAACACGTAAACTATTGGGACCAACTAAAATGCCTAAATCTGTATTCTCTTTGAGTGCAAGTGGGAAAGATACATAATAATTTACACGTGGAAAATATTAGAGAGGCTGGTCCAAAACCTGCACACAGAAATAACACCACACAAGACCAGAGGGCATGGTAGGATGTGCAGAATACCCCCAGTTGAAAAGCAAAGGAGCAATAGGTATGCCGAGGGAGAACTCTATCACCACCATAGGCCTGAGACTGTTCAACACACTTCCACTACACATAAGGGGCATAACTAGCTGACCCTTCACAGTGTTCATGAGAGAACTTGACAAACATCTTCAAAGAATACCTGATCAACCAGGCATACGTCAGGCTGTGAGCAGCCGCATCCAACAGCCTGGTTGACCAGTCCAGCAACCAAGAGGCCTGGTCGAGGACCGGGCCGTGGGGATGTCGAGTCCTGAAATCACCGCAAGGTAACCGCAAGGAGGGAGAATGGGAAGGAAGGGAACAGGTGGGAAGGACGAGTTAGAGAAGGGAAGGAAGGGAACAAGGTGGGAGGAAGAGTTAGAGAAGGGAAGGGGAGAGAGAGAGAATGAGTGTGAGAGTGGGAGCGAGAGAGTGCAAAAGAGGGAGAGGAAGAGAAAGGGAGAGAAAGAGGAGAAAGAGGGAGAGGAACAGAGGGATAGGGAGAGATCCAAGCACTGTTGGGTAGCCCATATAGTAGATTACATATCGTTGTATACACACAAATAAATGAAGAATCCAAAGCCTTCTATAAATATTACAGAATATAATATTAATATATAAATATTAATGTCATGAAGAAAGATAACACTACTATTAACGCTTCTTTTACTACTATTAATAATTCTTAATAAAACTATATAAATTGTGAATATATATAAATGAGAAATGTAAATCAGTTGAAATAAAATATTAATGAGGTTTTAATTCATGACTGAAAAACCACATCGTTTATTGTCAATATACAGTATATATTTCAAAACAAAATATGTTTCAAACTATATATATTTTTTTTTTAAATATGATTTTTAAAGATTTCTAATATTGTAGCATCCCAGGTGCTTGCTTAGTCTATGAGGAGCATCTAACTATTTCTACAGAGCATAAGATTAAATTATAACTTGTAATCCCAATGCTGCAGAGTTTTGCCTTGCATAGCTAAGCATATTTATTATACAAGACTTTGTAAACAGAAATACATTGTAGAGTGTCTAACTGATATACACAGCATGATACTGTAAGATGAAGTGCACAGTTTTCAAATAGCAAATTGGATTAGTGGGAAAGTTAGAGGGATTGGTTCCAAATCTGAACATAGAGATTGCATCACATGAAACGTGTAGCCATGACAGGATGTACAAAAAGCAGAGGTGCAATAGGTACACTGAGGAAAACCTCTTATCAACACCAAGGGCCCAAGATCTTTCAACACTCTCCCGCTACACCCATGGGGCATAACTGGCTGGCCTCTCATACTGTTCAAGGGAGAAGCCGATAAACACCTTGAATGAATATCTGATCAACCAGGCTGTGATTCATACATCAGGCTAAAAACAGCTGCGTTCAACAGCCTGGTCAACCAGACGACCAGTCAGGAGGCCTGGTCGGAAACCGGGCTGTGGGGTCTTTGATCCTCAGAACCTTCAACAAGGCAGACACTTCAATAATGGAAAGATTTGAATCGAATTTTTCTAAAATAAAGTCTTGATGAGTATATAAAACAATACTAAACTACTTGAGTGATTGGCACAAACAAGATTTATCCTACAAATACACAAACTCTTGCCTTTTAAAATTAATTTGTTTACCAAGTCCTCCTTTTTCCCCACAAGACAGGATATTAAGCAAAGTCGGTTTTATCACCTGGATGCATTAATCTGATGTGACATCTCATATATCTATGTTGCCTAAATCTTTTTCCACACTTTGGACACTCATGATGCCTATCCCCTGTATGCACTAACATGTGTCTAATTATATTGCACCGTCTCCTGAATTTCCTCCCACACTCAGCACATTCAAAAGGTTTCAGGCCTGAATGAACCATCATGTGAGTTTTCATACGTGTAAGATGACTGAATCTTTCCCCACACTCTGGACACTCATGAGGTTTATCTCCTGTATGCACCATCATATGAGCCTTCACATCTCCATGTCGCCTGAATCTTTTCCCACACTCTAGACACTGATGAGATTTATTTCCTGTATGCAAAACCATATGCATCTTCATATTTCCAAGTTGATTGAATCTTCTGCCACATTCTACACATTTAAAAGGTTTCTGGCCTGTATGCACCATCATGTGTGTCTTCATACTTCCGAGTTGAGTGAATCTTTTCCCACACTCTGGACACTCGTGAGGTTTATCCCCCGTATGCACAACCATATGCTTTGTCATAACGTCACGATAACTGAATTTTTTTCCACACACTGGACACTCGTGAGGTTTATTCCCTGTATGCACAACCATGTGTCTCTTCACACATCCAAGTTGACTGAACTTTTTTCCACACTCTGGACATTCATGAGGTTTTGTCATCTTTATTATTCATAGATTTTGATTGATGGTTATCTACTCATGATTACTTTGGTAGTCTCCTGGAGGAAACACTACCACTGTGAAGCATAATTAAACCTTGGTGTTGTCTTATGCTTGGTGTGTGAAGGTTATCTCCTGATGACTTCTGGAGTTGTCCTGTGATTTGAGGCACCTCCTGGAGATACAGCACTGCTGTTCGCTAGGGTAATTTAGCCTAGGTTGTTCTCTTATGCTTCATGTATGAAGGTTATCGCCACTGGATGGCTGCTGGAGTTGTCTTGTGACTTAGGCCATCTCTAGGAGACACAACAATATAATTGGTTGGGATAATTATGTAGTGTTTTCTGTTATACTTGATAATTGAGAGGGCCATGGCAGCACTAATATGAATGTGCTACAGCGCTTTGTAATGGAAAAAACAAAAAGCCTTGCCTTTTACACAATCGTGGTCTGTCAGTGGAAGGATCCTGTTCGGGGACTGGTCAAGTCGTCGACTGCAGTTTCGGATAACAACTTCGTTCACTGAGAATTTTATACATTCATACCCCTTTCGTTCGTATATGCGCTGGTTTGTGTTCGCTGCTGTTCTCGTCTGAATAAATACATGGCACTTGATCATATAATTCTCTAATTACAGCAGATTTAGTATTTTACTCATAAATATAATCTTACGCTGTTATTTTTCTAAATTTTAAATTTAATTGTAATTTGATAGTGGCTTTACAAGATTGCAAATATGCTATGTATGTATTCTTTTATAATTAGCGCTTCCATTACCATTAACAGTGCTTAGCGCAGGTTGTATTACTGTGCTTGTTAACAAAGCAAACTCTTATCAGAGAAGGGAAGAGAATCTACCTTACCCCTCTATTGGCAACCCATGTCTGTTTTTTTTTTTTAATCAACGCTCTTTGTCAACCTTTTGTATTTGTGCTTATTTTTAGTCATGTTCCCCCTTTTTTTTATCTTTATTTGTATTTGTTCTCAACACACTTTATTCATTATGCTCAATTAGTATTAAGCTCTAGATATTAATGTTTTTCCTGCCCGAAACGCATTGCGTAATAGTGACTTTAGGCATTGTATGTACTAGCTCTATCTATAAACCGATCCATTAATGTAACATCACTTGTATGTATGTACCTTACCTGAATAAACATATTTATATTTATTTATTTATATTTATTAACTATCAGAGGGAAAGCGCAAGCCAACAAGAAGGTACATTAATTGGGTTGTGAGAGTATGTAACACATATTAAGAGGTACATTGTAGCAGAGTTTGAGTCGACAGAGTGGGTAGCACAAGGTACAGTGTGAGTTTGAAACACATTTAGAAACAAGGCACCGCTGAAGGAGGCAATTATTTGTTATGCATCTCATATTCAACCAGTAAGTAATGGAGCAAAACATAGATTACATGGTCATAAAGTCTTATCAGACCTTTGTAGTGAGTTAATCTTATACTCGCTCCATTATTTCATTATCTTCATAGCATAACTAATTACAGAAGCTACAATCCTTTCCCCAATACTCTCCTCACCTTGTTGGAGGAAGCTGAGGTGTAATCACCATATAAGCAACGATATGATGAATAGAAGGCACTCACGGGAGACATCTCCCGTCACGCAGGGTGCAGTCGCACCTCCACAGATCTCCAGTATCATCTATTGATACTGGTAATGGCTCAACAGGGCCACCACTTACGGGCTATTCATGCCCGTGCCACCTTTTGGGTGGCTTAATCTTCATCAATCAATCGAATAGAAGACACCATTTGGTCACCATTTGGTCCGGGAGACATCTCCCGTCACGCAGGGTGCAGTTGCGCCTCCACAGATCTAGCTCCAGTATCATCTTTTGATACTGGTAATGGCTCAAAAGGACCACCACTTACGGGCTATTCATGCCCGTGCCACCTCTTGGGTGGTGTTACGACCCTGGTTTCTTTAGATGGAAACCAGAGGTCAAAATTGAGCTTATTAAACTACAATATGGCATGGGACGCATCGAGAGCTGAGGTTGTTTGTAATCTTCCCTGCCAGACGTAAAACTATTCGTGTTTCTCAAAGAGTATTAAAGACTGAGCTTGGGGTTGATTATTAAATATAAATAGGCACCAACTATGTTTACTAATACTGTCTAATCATTTGTAAAGTAAACCTGAGTAAACTTTGTATCGGGCGCCGGTATGATTAGTTGAACAGTCTGCCGGCAGCATTAGCCCACGGAGGAGGAGGGGGAGACTCCCTCGGTCTTCTCTGCTGGCTGGCTGTGGTGATAGGACGTGCTCCTCCTTCCTCTTGGTTCTTTATTTCTGTCTTATTTTGGTTAAGTACTCCATAACCCATTTTTGTTATATTCTGGCATACCCATCGTTCTATGTGTAGAGTAGTATACCTGGGGTGTAGTAGTGTTTTTAAGTGTTATTGTACTAGTTATTCCAAAGGGGGCCTCAGTGGTACCACGTGGTCTCCCTACCCTAAGCTGACTCTCACTTCAAGTGTTTTAATAGTAGAGCTTTACCCTAGCTTGTGTTCAGTGTAAAACCTTGTATCCTGTCTATGTGGACCAAGGCTTTTAACGTAAGATTGGGTGGTAAGTTAGTATTATTTTGTTATTGGTGTGATTGTGTATGAGGGGTTGTTAAGGGGTTAATAAATAAGTAAGTTTGAACAGAGTATCCCTTCTTCCTGTGTGGGAGTACAATGATCTACCTCTAGCCAAACAGGGTTTAGTAGCAAGTATTTATTACTGTAGATTTTATTTTGGGGGCCGGGCCTTTTATATAGTTCTCCCATATTTGATACCTCTGTATTCTACTTACCCTTACCCTTAATAGTACCTTAATAGTACCAGTTCCCCCATAGCAAGCCCACCATCTTTTATAACAAGTGGCTTAATCTTTATCAATCAATCAATCGAATAGAAGACAGTACAATCTCCAGTCAAAAATGTAGTACTCGGCTTGGGCAGTTCTATTCGACCCAAGACGCTACAGCTTCGACACAGAGCAGATAGCAGACTACGACCGCATCCAGCTACAACGCTATCGCTCCCCGAGTTCAGACACTCGCAATTCCCAAACGAGCCGCCACGCTCTCCCGCATAGAGCACCACGACTCCGGCCTCACTTAGCTCTCTGCTCTGCTCCAGGCTTTGTCTCAACGTCTACGACAGTGCTGTATCCAGGACTACTGTGTATCTAATCAACCTAACAACGTAACATAATCATACGTTACATAGGTGACCCCAGAGAGGTTCGACGATACCCAGCCACGATGGACTACAACATGGATTCTCACTGGACCTTCACTCCTGCTGTTTCTTGCTGTGGACCACCTCGTGCCACCTGTCACGGAACACTGCCAACACCCTCGCCACAGCTATGATTTTCACCGTGATCGTCTCAGCATTTTTATCAACTACAGCTTGCTGCACAGCGAGTGTTACTTACTCATCTGACAGTTTCATCAGCAACTACATCATGTTGGATCTACAGCCTGTCCTGCCGACTCTCCGTCGCTGCCAGGACACTGTGTGTCCTACAGGGACGCCCACGAAAGCTGCTCTTTCGTCAGATTCATCTACACGTTCACTGCATTCTGATACTCTGCCGACTCAAGCACCTTGCGCAGTACAGGACTTACAGCTTGCGTTTCCGACTCTTCGTCGCCTCCAGGACAATTCAGCTCTAGCAGTGATTCCCTCGTTGTCCTAACTACGTGCCTACATTACCTCCTAATGTCCTGGTGCCCGAGCCTGGGGAATATAAACCTGGATATGCATATGGAAATGTCAAGACACATAAGCCTGGAATCCCACTTCAGCCAATCATCAGCCAGATACCCACACCCACGTACAGACTGGCGAAACGACTCAACGGCTTACTGACTCCTTATGTCCATTGCGCCTTCAGCCTGAAGTCCCCGAAGGAATTTGTTGACTTACTGCGGGGAACACGGGCCACAGGGATAAGAACCTCGTTGGACGTAGAATCACTGTTTACCAACGTACCTGTGGATGAAAA
>WNGS01146340.1:83344-94815 GCA_020271785.1 Procambarus virginalis | reverse complement strand
ACCGATCCGGGAGCAACACGAGCCCTCTGAAGTGACAGCCACACCGCCATGATCCTCCGCACCGTGCTGTGAACCTGACAGAAGGACGGACCCCACCGACCCTGGCCGACCTGGTGAGCACTGGTCACAAAGCTCCAGCTGAGAGACGAGGCAACCGTAAACACATCGAGCAAGGGCTCTGGCAGATGCCATGGCACTGAACTCCGAAAAACCCAAAGAGGAAGCCAGCGATGCAGCAACCGATGCAAGGCCCCTGGTGGCCAAACCCAGGGATCGCAAAAGGGGCGGAAGGGACGTTCTCGAAGGAACCAGAACAGATGCCAAAGCCAGACCCGACCTGGCAAGTAAACCAGCACAGTGAAGTTCAGACTCCCACACAGCTGCTCAAGCAACTGCCAAGTGACCCGGGAGTTCCCCAGAAACAGCTGAAGGTGGGACCGCAGTCGCAGCAACGACTCAGAAGGGAGAGACAAGAAAGTGGTCCGAGAGTCTTACATAAGACCCAGCCAAGTCCAAACCTGAAAGGGAACCAGATGGGACTTCTGCCAGTTCACCAAGAACCCGAACACAGCGAGCTGGAAGAGAACCAACCCCCTGGCGAGCAGGTACGCGGACCGACTGGGAGCCTAAAGCAGCCAGTCGTCGAGGTACGCCAGAACCCGAACCCCTAACAGACGCAAGCGTGTCACCATGACCCAAGTAAGGCATGTGAAAACGTGAGGTGCCAGATTCATGGCAACGAAAGTGATAAGCTTGACGCCCCCACGACAAAACCGAGCCAGTCCCTGAACCTAGGATGAATCGAGAAATGTCAATACGCATCCCAGACAGCCAGAGACACCACCCAAGCATTCAGCTAAAAAAAAAATAGTAACGGAAAAGAAGTCATCCGAAAAAAGGGGCAATTGATCCAGGGGTTTAGACGGAATAAGTCCAGAATGAACCTCATATTCACACAGTCCCATTTCGGGACTGGAAACAGACAGGAAATCCACCTGAGAGACATCATCGTTTTGACCATGCCAAAGTGCACCCACTCCAAGATGTCCTGACACAGCGCAGGAGAAGAGGCCTGCACCACGAACCCCAAACCCACCAAAGGAGGAGGAGCCACCCAACATCACTGCAGGCCTGAGGACACGACCCGAAACACCCACAAATTGTGGGACCAGGCATGAGCAAACCGGGCAAGCCTCCCCCCATACTGGGCGAACGAGGAGAGGGCCGGTGCCTTTTAAGAGAAGTCAACCGACCCGCAGAGCGAGCACTGCGTCGACCAGACGTCGTCGGCTTTGAAACTGGCACCGCTGGCCTACCACAACCGTAGGAACCCCGAGCCCTGGCATGACCTTTCTGAGAAGGACCCTCTATGTTCACCACAAAGAACCAACAAATTCAACATAGGCCGACAGCTAGACAAAGCCACCTGCAGATAATGAACAACCAGAGACTCTGCAAAAACAGTAACAGGCAAAAAAGGAGTAAAAAACCTAAGAGCCAGGACCCACACAGATTCCGGGGAAGAAGCGAGCACATTCTGCTCGCGAAGTTTACCTGAACGTGAAGCTGCACCTGGCTGACATCCTTAGGATGAGCAGGGGCGAATAAACATGCATTTACCACTGAACTGCGCAATGTCCCTGCAGGCCCTCGACAGGGGGTGTGCAACGCGCCTCCGGGTATTTCTATTTTTGCATATGATTCAAAACTCCCGCGGCTACATGGGGGTTCACATCAGCTTCCTCAGGGCTCTTGTAAACAGACGCCATTTAAAAAAAAAGTCATTGGCAACATTCCCGGGTGTGAGAGCCTTAGTACTGAGTGAGCAACCAAGGCTGATGCACTCAGCATGAGCTCACAGCACTGCTGTTCAGCTTGTGACCACAGCATCACCTAATGTCAAAATATATATATAACTGGAATTATTTAGCTATGATAGTATTATAGAAGAGCCTGAGTGTGATAATGACTGTGTGCAATGTTCATATATCAGTGAATCAATGCTGTGCACGATGTTCACGGTGCTAGCCACAGCACCTCAGCATTATTTCGTCCATCTAAGTATCTTCAAACGATTTCTTATGTTCCTTTACAAAATAAACTTGGTCAATTATTCATTTAAAAGATTTAGTGACTAGGATTCTGATAATGGCCGGATTGTGGTGATAATTAGCGCTGTGATCAGAATTGTGGGAAGAGGAATTTTGGTGAGGGAGGGAGGGAATCCAGGTAGCCTCACTGTGTTGGCAGCCACTCTTGTTTTGCCCACAATACTAGCTTGTACTCATAGCGTCGTCATCTGCTGTGTGACAATTATCATGCAGTGTATGGTGGCCACTGTGCTGTTTGGACACAATACCAGCTTAGTTGTAAAGTTATGGTGAATAAAACATGTAGATAGTATACATAACATGTGTAAATACAGTGGAACCTCTATTAACAAGTTTAATCCGTTCTGGCACCGAGCTCGTTACCTGGAAAACTCGTCTTTGGAAACAAATTTCCCCATTTAAAATAAAGGAAATAAATTTAATCCGTTCCACTCCCAAAAACATCCATACTTGTATGACATTTTTAATGTAAATATAATACTGCACATGTAATTATGAATGTTTTGTTGCACTGTTTTAATGTTTACTTTACCTTATGAAGAGTCGTTGCTGGCTTGAGGGAGACGATGGGGAGGTGGGATGGAGGAGAGGGGTTATGGTGTGGAAGGAGAATCCACCTCTGAGTCAGGCGGGCTCTCTTTTCTTGGGATTTTCACTCCACTGGGACCAGGTTGTGGTTCACTATCACTGGCTCTTCTTTTCTCTACTTTTGGAAAGAACTTTTATATTGACAATTGCTTTTGTCTTTGTTTTAGGATATCCATAAAACGAGACAGCAAATTGTCATTAAACATGTTCACACACTGGGTTGTCATTGCTTGACCAGGGTGATATCAGTGGAAGAGGCAGCATCCTCCCTTACCTCCTCATTCCCTTACTAATGGTGTAAATTGTTGATGAGGACCTGCCATACTCCCTTGTGAGATCAGTCACACAGACACCACACTCATGCTTCGCTATAATTTCCTTCTTCAAATCCACAGTAATTGTATCTTTCTTCCTCTTGACAACACTATCTTTAGCAAGCAGCTTCTTTGGAGACATCATGTGTTACAAATTGTAGTCGCAAAACCACTAAAAACCCAAAGAAAAGAGCAAATAAATCCAGAGGGATGCTTGTCGTGTGAGATAAAACAACAACACTGGCGTCGGAGGCGTCCGAGAATTTGCGAGAACCCGCGAGACGACCTGGGAAGCACCATGTGGTTTCGCTCGTTAATAGAGGCGAGCTCGTCAATAGAGACAAATTTGCTGCGAGTGGCTTGCTCGTTACTGGAAAAACTCGTTAATAGAGCCACTCGTTAATCGAGGTTCCACTGTAGTGTAATAAAAACAATAACTGTATGGTGGGAGGAGGATGATGGCGAATAAGATGGAGGAGTGAGGGAGGACCGGCTGCGTGTGGCAGCTCACACTCGCGGAGTTCTGAGTGTGTGTATGGAGTGTGTATGTAGTGTGTGATACTGTACAGTGTGTATATAGATTGTATATATACATACATTAGCATGATACATTGGAAATATGTGCAGGATATGTGTACACACATGTGTCATGCACGTAACGCAGTGTATTCGGACAGTACGGATGTTCTACTGCCATAATATAGTGTACATGTTCAGTATACATAGGACTGACACGAAAAAACTAATAAAATGTATTTGGAACTGTGCACAAAAAATAGAACAAAAAATATTTTCTGGCAACTCGCGCATCTTGAGCCGGGCGCTCTACTGGCCCCTGGAGCGTACACCACTGGCGACCGGGGATTTATGACATCACGCACCAACTTACGGACCCATAGCAGCCAAAGTACAATTTCGACTTTTTGTAACATATCCATACTCAGGAAAGGGTTTTTGACACTTTCAAAAACAAAGATTTTTTTCCAGAGAATCTATTTCCTGGGCACTGGGGGGGGGGGGCGAGATGCCGTATTTGGAAACGAGCAGCCCAGCGGTTAAGGTGCTCAACCTTTCCCTCCACGTAAACCTGAACCATCGTAGACATCTCATGTCAATTAAGCGTGTGAGATCGATAAAACGTATGCCACGCCCCCAACGAAAAGAAGGGACAGTCTGCCAACCAGGAGACTCCGAGACCTCATATCGCACCCAATAAGGAAAAGTTACACCGAACCCAAACGAGGAAGAGTCCATGATCGAGGCGAAATCCGGGTCACAAAGGAGGTACGCTGCAATGATCTCCCAAACCACCTTAGGCGGGATGTGGTATAAATAAACAAATAAATAGTTTATTCAGGTAAGGTACATACATATAAGAGGTTTACAAAAATTGATAGATTTATAGATAGAGCTAGTACATACAATGCCTAAAGCCACCATTATGCAAAGCGTTTCGGGCAGGAAAAACATTAAAGACTAAAACTTAATACTAATTGAGATTAAAGTATAAAATGTGTTGAGAACGATTAAAAATAAAAAAAAGGGGGAACATGGCAGAAAAAGCAGCACAAATGCAATTAGGTAGATAAACAGCGTTGTTTAAAAAACAGACATGGGTTGACAATAGAGGGGTAAGGTAGGTTACAAGGAATTTATTAGGTAGTGCTTAGTTTTTATCTTAAACTGGTTGAGAGGGTACAGTCTTAACATGATTGGGAAGGTCATTCTACATTCTGGGTCCCTTGATTTGTAGAGCATTTCTAGTTTGATTAAGTCGTACTCTGGAATATCAAAACTATTTGTTTCTGGTGTGGTGCTCATGGGTTCTGTTACAACCTTCAATGAAGCTTTTGAGGTCAGGATTGGCATTACAGTTCAGTGTTTTATATATGTACAATACACACGAGAGAATGTGCAGTGACTTAATATCTAACATATTCAGAGATTTGAGTAGGCATACCGAGTGATGTCTGGGGCCAGAGTTGGATATTGTCCTAATAGCAGCTTTGTGTTGAGTAATTAGAGGATGTAAATGATTTTGGGTAGTAGAACCCAAGCACAAATACCATAATTGAGATATGGATAGATGAGGGAGTATAAAGCGTCACCAGGGTAAGCAGAAAACCTCTGGAATGAAAGGACCGAAGCACCCAAGGAACCCAGAACCGAACCAGGGGGAAGGAGCCGAAACACATATCCAATGCGTACAGGGAGGTTATCTCAAGGTTATCCCGATGATGATTTCAGGGCTTAGCGTCCCCGCAGCTTGTTCCTCGACCAGGTCTCCTCTTTGTTACACCACCCCCCTCAGGAAGCAGCCTGTAGCAGCTGTCTAACTACCAGGTACCTATTTACTGCTAGGTAACAGGGGCATCAGGGTAAAGAAACATTTTGCCCATTTGTCTCCGCCTCCACCGGGGATCGAACCCGGAACCTCAGGACTACGAATCTGAAGTGCTGTCCACCCAGCTATCAGGCGCCAGGTGCGCTGTCGGGGGGGGGGATAAGAAAACTCCTCCCCCTGCAACAACAAACCCTGCACTGAGAGTATCAACACCCAAGCAGAGTCAAATGGGGGCCCATGCCCCTAAAGTCAACTTCTCCTAGCCTTGGGATCCTCCACGTCAAGACCCGGAGCAGAGCTGTCTTCCAAACCCTCCGCCCCTGAAGAAAAAGCAGAGTTCATTTTTTAACGCCCCCCTAAGTCCGCAAGGAATACCACTCAGAGGACTCCGGGTCAAAGATGTCATCGACCCAACAAGGAACATGATAGAGGCAAGAACAGTGAGTGTCACCTTGAGACAAGGGGGACAAAACAACCTTCAAACTCGCACAAAGCAAGATTGGACCCAGAGGATGCATTCATTGAACCAATGAGCCCCAGTGGGGTTTTCCAGGGCCCTTAGGCTGCCTGCTAAGGGAAGCCCAAGTAAGGTAATGCTAACCGGTTGGCCCAAAAATTACCAAGAGAACAAGTAAAGCTGAACTCCTGCGACGTGTACAATCAAGGGGGTCTAGCAGAGGACCAACTGAATAATATAGGTGGAACTATGACCAAGGGGCAGTTTTTGTCCGCCAGGCAAAAGAAAAACAAAAACCCCGCAAAAGTACAACATCTCCAGGAAGAACAGAACCAGCCGGCTGCAATGATAATAGTACACAAGCTGCACCCCTACCAGCGACAATACTACCCTCTACCCAGGGCCAAACAACAGCTAAGAAAACCCCAGCTGACCCCAACGGTGGGCAATCACCGAGTAGCAAAAGATCTCCACTGAGGTAGTTCACAAACAACTTGAGGAAGGTAACCCCAAGCCGTAAGGGCAGTACAGTGGAACATCGAATAACGAATTTATTTGTTCCGACACCGAGCTCGTCATGTGAAACGCTCGTCTTTCAAAACGAATTTCCCCCATTTAACCTTTAAGCTGTTGAGGGGTCCTGAGGAGATTTACCCCCTGTGCGCAAGAAAAAAAAATATTCTAAATTTTTTTTCATCTTCTAAAAATTTTAATTTGTGTTCCCTGAGCATGGGAAAAATAAAAAAAAATTGCAGGTGACATATTTTGGCTGCAATAGGCCCAGGAAGTCTGGCCAAAGTGGGCATTGACAGAGCAGTCATCAGAGGCGGTCAGCGTCACCAGAGCTGTCAGGAGGGAGTTGCCACAAAGATATTATTACCTAATTATTTCAATGTCTCTGCTTTATTTGTTCATAGTCTTTTGCAGTAATATTATTCAATAGTGTGTAGTGTGATAGATTTACATAATAAGAGGGGGTGAATCATCGAAATACTCAAAAGTATGGTGTTCATATTAGTGATCAATTNAATGTTTTGTTCACCTCATTAAAAACTGTTGTAACATATCACCTCACCCAAACGCGGGTATAAAATGAAAGATGAAAGCTGTTTAAATCATAGCATAGTAAAGAATGTTTAGTGCTCTCAGGTTTATAGTTGTGTGTGAAAACTAAAAGTCTTTGAAAATGTAATTAGTTATTACGAAACGCGTTCAAGTGTCGCGTCAGACTAAGAAATAAAGAATGAATTTGGAGAATTGATTTTTCATTTACCGTCATCAGTAAAAACCAAACATAAGAAAATTGAGAAAATTCGTGTTAGAATTATTAATCTTACTTTTTCGTCATATTTAATAACATAGTATTCTATATATATATATATATATATATATATATATATATATTATATATATATATATATATATATTATGTATATTCTATATATATTTATATATATATATATTATATGACCTAGGCATCGAGGATATGACGAATATCTTCGTGGCAGTCCTGGAGATTCCGAACACCGTAGCAACATGAGGTGGGAGGAGAATAGTGCCAACACTGGCATTCAACCGAGCATTCTTGGAGACCCGAACAGGGGTCTCGCCAAGGCAGGACAGGCGGTCAAGTGGGAGGCTGCATCCTGAGGAGCAGCAGCAATGACACGTGTACCGAGACGGGTGGGGTGGAAAGTAACAGAGGCATCTACAGAATCACCAGGTGCCTATGGAGGGAGAAATCGTCAGGAGGCGCAGAATCAAGAGGGAGGAGATCAAAGTATTTGGTCCATGAAGCAGGACCAAACAAGGCTTGATACGCATCAGTACGGGATGGAATTGAGCGAGTGCGGCCGTGTCGAGGATGGCATCGAGAACCCCCAGGGAGAGAGGTTATCTTGAGGTTATCTCGAGATGATTTCGGGGCTTTAGTGTCCCCGCGGCCCGGTCCTCGACCAGGCCTCCACCCCCAGGAAGCAGCCTGTGACAGCTGACTAACACCCAGGTACCTATTTACTGCTAGGTAACAGGGGCATAAGGTGAAAGAAATTCTGCCCATTGTTTCTCGCCGGCGCCCGGGATCGAACCCGGGACCACAGGATCACAAGTCCAGCGTGCTCTCCGCGCGGCTCTGAGAGGGTTTAAGAGGCGCAGTAGTCACAACTAGAGACTGAGCTGTGCCAGGGAACGAGGTGGTCACCACTGGAGACTTGGGCTCGACCCAACCACAGAGGGAGGGAGCCTAGGGGAGTAGTCAGGAGGGTCAAAGGAGAAGCAAGGTTCGAGGCCCAATGCAGCGGGGGCTACAAAGCACGGTCTTCCAACACTGTCCGACTTGGGGGCTTGGTCGCCCACCAACGAGCCAGAGAAGATAGAAGAGGAACAGAATTAGACATAATGACGAATAGAAAAACATTCATTCCCGAATGTGCCCCCATACCCACCATGGAGCCACAATTAGAGGCAGGACACCCAACAAGAATCTATCGCCGATCATGCCGGGGACCCCTAGGGTGCGTCGTGAGTATACGCCCCACAAATGCCACCTTAAGAACTGTCAGTCCATCGAGATCGGTTCAGTGACGAAAGGAGAATTGACAATAAAAGGTTCCCCTCGCTCTCGATGTTGGGTACTACAGTTCTACAGGTGCAAGAGTATGCCTCCCCAAGCACCCGGCATCAAAATAGAAGAAGTCCAAAGGAATAACCAAAGCAAGCAAAAGATTGGCAGGAAACAACAAGCAGATAGGAGAAGAGTGGGAAGAAAAACGAAACATAAGGTAAAGGAAAATCGATCTGGCACAATTGGAGAAGACAGCAGCAGGAGCATAAGGCTACAAAAGGACAGAGGACTGTCCCATGGAGCACGCTGTGGGTGGTAGTAGACCCCATACCTATCCTGTGAGTGGTTCTTTACCCCATAAGCATACTGTGGGCAGTAATGGACCCATGTCCATCCCGTGGGTGGTACTGGACCCTATACTCATCCTGTATGCGGCAATGGAGGCTATACCCATCCTTTGGGCGGTAGTGGACCCAATACCCACCCTGAGGGTGGTAGAAGCTCCATACGCATCCTATGGGTGGTAGGTAACCCCATACCTATCCTGTGGGCTGTAGTAGACAATATAGTAGTAGACAATGTAGTAGTAGTAATGTAGACAATAAACTCATCCTGTCGGCGACAGTTAAGCATATACCCATTCCGTGGATGGTACTGGACACTATACTCATGCTGTGGGCGGTAATGGAGGCCATACCCATCCTGTGAGAGGTAGTAGACACAATTTTCATCCTGTGGATGCCATACTCATCCCGTGGGTGGTAGAGGGCCATATACCCATCCAGTAAGCGGTAGTGGACCCCATACCATCCTGTGGATGATAGTGATCCCCATACCCATCCTATGGGCTGCTGTTGGGTGCAAACCCATCCTACAAGTGGTATGGACCCTTACCCACCTAACAGGTGGTAGTGGATCCTATACCCATCCTACAGTAGGTAGTAGACACTATACCATCCTGTTTGCAGTTGTTTACCCAATAGACATTCCAATGTAACATCGTTTTCTGTTGACGTCTACAATACATTCTTTAAAGATTTTTAAAGCACAAACTAGTGTACATAATGTTGATTGGTGAAGCAGTCTTATTCTATGTAATAATTTATAGTGCTCATTATAATTTACTAAGAACAACTAATATTTCTCAAAAGAAAACTACGAGCCTTCAGTAGGATAAAGCTGATCTGTAATATTCTAAGAGCATGGACAATATTAGGTAAATTTCACAACCCATGTGGGACCTGAAAACAAAAATTTTCATTATAATTGAACCAATCACGACTATTCTGCTGTCTATGGCGATGGACAGGTACTGTGAGATGTAAATTGGTACGTGAGGAATAGTTTTGGGCCATGTTAAAAATATAACTGTGAATATACCACATGTGTACTAATTCATAAGCAAAATATTGACTATAAGCAGTAAGTCATATATTTGCTGTCTTTTGTGTGAGTGGGTTGGCCAGGCTCAGATAAATATAATTTCCAGATCCAGGCAATATAACTGCCATTCAAGGGTAATATAACTCCTGAAGTAAATTAATATAAATGTCTGAGTTAGGAAAATAAGCCTATCTTCTAAATCCATAAAAAGGGAATGTCTGTCTGAGGTTACATTCCAGATGCTTGCAGATAATGTCTCACAACTTTCCATTGAGATTTGTGATTGTATGAGTGTCACTGGGAGGAGTGGAGATAAACCTTAATGCCCCCCCATTAAGTAAAAATGGCTCATACTGTGACACTCAACTACTCCTATTAAGTTTGGAAATAGGATTAGTTTTCTATGAATTGTCGGTTTTATATCACACACACACACACACACACACAAGCGTGGAGTGGTTGAAGGGTGGGCGGACTGCATTTTTTGGACTGTCGGAAAGCCTTTGACACAGTACCCCATAAAAGGTTGATGCATAAGCTGGAGAAACAGGCAGGAGTAAAAGGTAGGGCGCTCCAGTGGATAAGGGAGTACCTAAGCAATAGGAAACAGAGAGTTACAGTGAGGTGAGACCTCAGACTGGCGTGAAGTCACCAGTGGAGTCCCACAGGGCTCTGTACTTGGACCTATCCTGTTTCTGATATACGTAATGATCTCCCAGAGGGTATAGACTCATTCCTCTCAATGTTTGCTGACGACGCCAAATATGAGAAGGATTAAGAGAGGAGAGGGACTTGAGACTTCAAGAAGACCTGGACAAGCTGCAGGATGGTCGAACAAATGGCTGTTAGAGTTTAACCCAGCAAATGTAATGTAATGAAGATAGGGGTAGGAAGCAGGAGACACCAGATACAAGGTATCATTTGGAGATGAAATACTTCAAGAGTCAGAGAGAGAGAAAGACCTGGGGGTTGATCATACCCAGACCTGTCCCCTGAAGCTCATATCAAGAGGATAACATCAGCAGCATATGCCAGGTTGGCTAACATAAGAACGGCCTTTAGAAACTTGTGTAAGAATCTTTCAGAACATTATATACCACATATGTCAGACCAATCCTGGAGTATGCGGCTCCAGCATGGAGTCCCTATCTAGTCAAGCATAAGACTAAACTGGAAAAGGTTCAAAGGTTTGCCACCAGACTAGTACCCGAGCTGAGAGGTATGAGCTACGAGGAGCGACTGCAGGAATTAAACCTCACTTCGTTGGAAGACAGAAGAGTTAGGGGGGACATGATCACCACATTCAAGATTCTCAGGGGAATCGACAGGGTTGATAAAGACAGGCTGTTTACACAAGGGGCACCCACTAGGGGACACAGGTGGAAACTGAGTGCCCAAATGAGCCACAGATATTAGAAAGAACTTTTTTAGTGTCAGAGTGGTTGACAAATGGAATGCATTAGGAAGCGATGTGGTGGAGGCTGACTCCATACACAGTTTCAAGTGTAGATATGATAGAGCCCATTAGGCTCAGGAAACTGTACACCTGTTGATTGACGGTTGAGAGGCGGGACCAAAGAGCCAGAGCTCAACCCCGCAAGCACAACTAGGTGAGTACAACTAGGGAGTACACCACACACACCACACACACACACACACACACACACACACCCACACACACACACACACACACACAACACACACCACAATA
>WNGS01146340.1:61581-82344 GCA_020271785.1 Procambarus virginalis | reverse complement strand
TATTCCTGATATACTAAAAACAGCAGAGATAGCACCACTTCATAAAGGAGGAAATAAGGCAGAGGCAAAAAATTACAGACCGATAGCACTAACATCGCACATCATAAAAATTTTTGAGAGAGTGCTAAGAAGTAAGATCACAAAATACATGGAATCACAGCATCTCCATAACCCCGGACAACATGGTTTCAGAACAGGGCGCTCTTGCCTGTCGCAGTTGCTGGACCACTATGATATGGCATTAGATGCTATGGAAGACAAACAAAACGCTGATGTAATTTACACAGATTTTGCAAAAGCTTTTGATAAATGTGACCATGGTGTTATTGCCCATAAAATGCGCTCAAAAGGAATTACCGGAAAAGTAGGCAGATGGATCTACAATTTCCTGACCAACAGAACCCAATGTGTAATAGTCAACAAAATAAAATCCAACCCGTCAACCGTTAAGAGCTCAGTCCCCCAGGGTACTGTGCTTGCTCCAGTACTTTTTCTCATCCTTATATCGGACATAGACAAGAACACAACCTATAGCACTGTATCATCCTTTGCAGATGACACTAGGATCTTCATGAGAGTAGGCAACATAGAGGACACGGCGAACCTCCAGTCAGATGTAGATCAGGTCTTTCTATGGGCTACAGAAAATAATATGGTGTTTAACGAAGACAAGTTCCAGCTCATGCGCTATGGAAAAAATGAAAATATAAAACTGAAACCACGTACAAAACTCAGGCAAATCATAACATAGAACGAAAAGGCAATGTAAAGGATCTGGGTGTACTCATGTCGGAAGACCTTACCTTTAAAGAACACAATAAAGTAGCCGTCACAACTGCAAGAAAAATGACAGGTTGGATAACAAGAACTTTTCACACTAGAGATGCTATACCGATGATGACACTTTTCAAAACGCTTGTGCTCTCTAGAGTGGAGTACTGCTGCACAATGACAGCCCCTTTCACTGCGGGTGAAATTGCTGACCTGGAGAGCGTGCAGAGATCCTTTACTGCTAGAATCCACTCGGTAAAACATCTAAACTATTGGGACCGACTAAAGAGCCTAAATCTGTATTCCCTTGAGCGCAGGCGGGAGAGATACATAATAATTTACACGTGGAAAATATTAGAGGGGCTGGTCCCAAACCTGCACACAGAAATAACATCACATGAGACCAGAAGACATGGCAGGA
The DNA here is from genome assembly GCA_020271785.1 of Procambarus virginalis. Lineage (NCBI taxonomy): Eukaryota > Metazoa > Arthropoda > Malacostraca > Decapoda > Cambaridae > Procambarus > Procambarus virginalis. Next base: position 81,152 of record WNGS01146340.1, on the reverse strand, counting down.
TGTGCAGAATACCCCCGTTGAAAAGCAGAGGTGCAACTGGTACTCTGAGAGAGAACTCTATCAACATCAGAGGCCCGAGACTGTTCAACACGCTTCCACTACACATAAGGGACATAACTGGCAAACCCCTCACAGTGTTCAAGAGAGAACTGGATAAGCACCTCCAAAGGATACCTGATCAACCAGGCTGTGACTCATACGTCAGGCTGCGAGCAGCCGCGTCCAACAGCCTGGTTGATCAGTCCAGCAACCAGGAGGCCTGGTCGATGACCGGGCCGCGGGGACGATAAGCCCGGAAGCACCTCAAGGTATCAAGGTAAGGTGCAGCCGGTGTACTGCGGGGGCGCCTAAGGCTGCATATAGAGTGGCGAAGTCCGAATCCCCATGCAGCGGGGAGGGACTAAGGAACGCCAACAGGCCAATGTAAGAGGGGTGTTAGGTGGCATGTCACTGCAGACACACTTACGCTCAACACGACGAATGAGAACTGCAATGAAATTATATTAAGAATGTTTAGAAAATGCGTTCTTTCCTTCTTCTCTCGTGCAGATCCTCGTTTAGGACACTCCATCTGCAGCCTCGTCAGCTGGCCCTTGCAGCTGTGGGAAAGTGTTCGGCCGGGACATCAGGAGCTGGCAGAGCCCCAAGGGCATGCTCAGATGAGACACCACCAACTGTGCCACCGGCCCCTGGATCGTCGTGTGGGACCCCAGCAGCTGTGCTTGAATATAAAGAATGATGAAGTGTAAAGAAACAGCGATCGTGTATAAATAGAGGGGAGACCGAGCATGCTCAGCTGCAACGCCACCAGCTGAGCCTTCGCATCGGCTGGGACCTCAGCAGCAGGGCTCGTTACCCAGGGGCGTGCTCAGCTACTCACAGCCAGCTGGCAATATATAATACAGAAATTGGAAATGAATAAAGAATGAAAAAATGCAAGGAACAGCAAACGTACGTGAGTAAGGAGGGAGGCTGACAAGCTCAGCTGCAACAGCACCAGCTGAGCCCTCCGCTGCATAATAGTACGATAATTAATTTTCATACACATAATAACAATGTTTGTATATAAGGGCATGCCCAGCTAGGCCTTCAGCTGCTGTGACACGGCAGCAAATAAGCAAAATAATAATAATAAATCATAATGACGAATAATCCTAACAATTAAATATTAACAAATTACCGGTGGCTGCTGGAACATCGGTTGTGGCCAGGTCAGCCGGGACTACAGCAGCCGCGCTTGGGCCCAGGGGCATGCTCAGCTGGATCACCACCAACTGTACCATTATCTGCGGGATCATCAGCTGGGACCACATCAGCCGGTAATAAGTTTTACGAAACGCGCTCATGTGTCGCGTCAGACTAGAAATAAAAAATGAATTTTGGAGAATTGATTTTTCATTTACCGTCACCAGTAAAAAGAAACATAAGGAAAATCGAGAAAATTCGTGTTAGAATTATTAATCTTACTTTTTCGGTCATATTTAATAACATATGTCTACAGGAAAGACTGCTACCAAAATATACTAATATATATATATATATATATATATATATATATATATATATATATATATATATATATATATATATATATATATATATACTGCCAAAATAGACCCCAGACACACCCTGTGGGTAGTAATGGACCCCCATACAGACCCTATGAGGGGTAGTGGACCCCATAATAACACTATGGGCGGTAGTGGACACTATACGAACACTATGGGCGGTAGTTGACTTCATAGCGACCCTGTGGGCGGTAGTGGACCCCCTATCGACCCTGTGGGCGGCAGTGGACCCCCTACCGACCCTGTGGGCGATAGTGGACCCCCTACCGACCCTGTGGGCGATAGTGGACCCCCTATCGACCCTGTGGGCGGCAGTGGACCCCCTACCGACCCTGTGGGCGGCAGTGGACCCCCTACCGACCCTGTGGGCGGCAGTGGACCCCCTACCGACCCTGTGGGCGGCAGTGGACCCCCTACCGACCCTGTGGGCGGTAGTGGACCCCATACCGACCCTGTGGGTGGCAGTGAACCCCATACCGATCCTGTGGGTAGTAGTGGACCCCTACCGACCCTGTGGGCGGCAGTGAACCCTATTTACTAATCCTGTGGGCGATACTGGACCCCTATACTCATCCTGTGGGCGGCAATGGACGCCATACACATCCAGTGGGTGTTATTGAACCCCATACTTATTCTGTGGGTGGTTGGAGCCCCATACCCATCCTGTGGGCGATAGTGGACGCCATACTCATCCTCTGAGTGGTATTGGACCCCATACCCATCCTGTGGGTGGTTGTGAGCCCCATACCCATCCTGTCGGTGGTAGTGGATGCCATACACATCCAGTGGATGGTATTGGACTCCATACTCTTCCTGTGGGTGGATGTGATCCATCAAACAAAGATCCTGAGCAGTACGATCTTTGCTCATTTAGAAAACATAGTAAACCCAGGGTCATTTAGATCTGTAATTAAAGAAATGTACAAGAGGAATAATCTCCCATCGATGGACTTCCCAGACACTAACTCCACTAACATCATAAAAGCCCTGGTGGACAGCAATGTAGCCAGCACTACCTCAACTGTGAGTAACTCCCAGCAAGTGCCATCACCCACGACCCCAGCAACCACCAACAAGCCAGAGGAAGATGACACAACACCAGCAACTACCATTCAGGACCCCCTTAGAGGACCTACATATAAACAACAAAACATACAAGTACCACAGGACCAGGGACTCGCAAAGACTCTCACTGCTTCCCGCACACCCATACAAAATGTCACCCAAGCCCCAGCAGAGACCCCAAACACAAACACAATCACTTTCTTCTCAATGAGTGTTGTTGCCTGCCTGGCTGCGAGCTGACGTGGCGGTTCTGCCATGGGGGGCCTTCAACTTCCTCCTGTTCTGCGTCAGAATTCCGTGGGACTGGAGTTCTCTTGTAAGGCTGGTTATCCAGCCGTTGAGCTAGTGATGTGTGACATGCTTCGTGTCCCAGTGGAGGCCGTTTACGGAGTTGAACTTGTTACGGCCCACCGGGTGATTGTCAAGTTCGTGAGGGAGGAGGAGTATTGGGACTTCCTCCATCGGTACGAAGGGCGTTCGTTGCCGTTGCCGGATGGCGCCGGCTCTGTTGCAGTCTCGGACCGCAGCGGTGCCCTGACTTATGTCAGTGTGCACGGTGCGCCCCTGGAGTTCCCTGAAGACCTTCTCCGGTGCTTCTTCGGGAGGTATGGTGCTGTCATCAGTGTGCGGGTGAACACGCTTTCCTCAGGGAAGTATGCTGAGAAGCGGACGAACATCCGTACCTTAGGTATGCGCCTGCGGTCGGATATTCCATCTTCTGTCCGGCTGCTGGGTTACTATGTTCGGGTGTATTATGCCCGGCAGCCCCGTACCTGTTTTCGATGTGGCCAGTTAGGGCATCAGGCTGCCGGGTGCTCTGAGACCCCTGCTGCACCTGTCAACTTGTTCCGGGAAGAGGATTTCCCGCCGCTCCCTCAGGGCGTGGATTCCGGAGATGAGGAGGGGCAGGTCCCGTTCACTGCTGATGCGGCCCCCCCTGCGTCACCCGACATGCCCCCGGTGGTTGCTGTCCCTCCTCCGAGTGTTGCAGTGGCTCCTGTCGCTGGTCAATTCGCTGTGCCAGTTGTTCCCGAGGGTCTTCCGGATGGTCTCTGCGCGTCGTCTTCATCTGCCTCGTCTCCTGCTGATGCGTCGGGGCCTGCGCCCTCGCCTGGTGTTACGGTTGTGCTGAGTGCTGAGGGGGCTGCGGAGCATCCTGTTGTGTGCGGCCCGGTTCCTCCTGTGGTTGAAGCTGCTGCCGTACTGCGACGGGCGTCGGTTCGCACGGCTTGTGAAGCCCGTGGTTCTGAGTCAGCCACCGGCTGTGAGGATGTGAGGCCGGTGCCCAAGCATTCCAGGCGTTCTTCTACTGCTTGGGCTGATGTGGAGGATTTTGACGCCGATAGAGCTTCAGGTGGTGATGTCGCGTTCCGGATGCTTCGTGCTCTACGTTGCAGTCTATGTGCCTGCTGTTGAACATGGTTATGCATATGATTTACCTCCTGTTCTTTCTCCTGCAGAAGGTTCTCCGAAGTGGGGGGTCGTCGCTCCTACAGACGTGGATGGTGAGGGTTCTGATGCGAGCAGAGGCCTCAAGCTGGTGCTGAAGAAGGATGCCAAGCATGGGGGGTCCCTGCAGGTGCACCGTCCGGCGGTTGACGCGGAGCCCTGTGAGGCAGCCGAGGAGGCTCCCAGTGTGCTGCCCATTGCCCGGTCCCATGGGAAGGAGCCCCTCCCTCTCGTCTTGGCCTCCGGCGTGACGCATAGCGCTCAGAATCCTTTGCGGTTTGACATTGTTGACCGCGCGCATCCTGTTCCGTGGTGCCCTTCTTCCATCTGGGTTCAGCGGGCTCGGGTTTTTGTTGTGGGTGTGCCAGAGTCGATGCCTGATCCCCGTACGGTTAATGTTCGCCCTGTTCCGGCTAATATCATGTTACTCTGGGAGGCGTATTGTGTTCGCTTCCCGGCGGCGGAGTGGCCGGATAAGTATGAGCATTTTGAGTAGTCTGTGTGCGTGCTGTGTGTTTGGTGTGTGATTGGACCTATGGGTTGTTTTGCAATGTGTTGTACCTATTGTGCACCCTTCAGGCCAGTGTTGTGTGTTCTCATGACCGATGTTTTGTTGTATTATCTTGTATTCCGTTACCCACCTGTCCGGTATTATTGTTTCTTTTTCCTGTGTTCCGTTGTGTTTATGTTCATTGTTGTGTTTTTGCTGTCGGCCCTTCAGGCCGGTATTTGGTGATTTGGTGTATTTAGTGTATTTGTTTTTCTTGTTTGTGATTTTGTATTTTTTTGTTATGTTCTGATTGTTCTTGGTTTATTGTTTTATTGTATAAATTTTATTGTATTTATTCGCATGTTCGCATGTAAAATTAAAAATAAAAAAAAACTTTCTTCTCAAGAAAAGAAACCCAACCGGTTACCCTCAAGTCCCTCCAAGAGCAAATAAAAGCTCAGCACATAAAATTCCAACACAACATCCCCGATGCCACTACGAGTGACGTGTCACTCGTAGTGGTCATATATAATGGATAATGTCAAGTACTTTTCACCAAAACCCAAACCCCATAACCATTCATCAGATAGAGGCGAGGACTTTAACGCAATGCGCAATGGTCATAGACCGATCCCAAACAATCCACAAGGTGGAAGAGACCCATCAGGTTCAACATAGCCATCCAGTCATTAACAATAATTCAACACAATGTTCTATGCTGGACTCCGCACAGAGCATTGGAACTCAGCAACTTGTACAGAGAAATAGACCCTGATACAATACTCATTAATAGCCATGGAAAAAAGAATAGCGAGAAGATCAAGATCTTCAATTACAAAATTTACCAGGTCAACAGAGCTGACCAAGCCAACGATGGAGCGGCAATTGCCGTAAAAAGAAATATTCCACACAAAATTCTAGATAACTTCCAGGAAAACTTCCTGGCTATTGAACTCCAAACTACGAAAGGTATAATCTTCATAGGAACATGCTACCAACCACCAAGACGTCCTTACCTTCCCCTTGCCGACATCATGAAACTTATCAGAAGGAACAGATCTGCCTACTTTCTGGGTGATCTGAACGCCAAGCACAGAACACTGGGACATGGAAGGAACAACCAAGCAGGAGAAGCCATCCACAATATGATAAGGAACGGAAATCTAACCCACCTGGGCCCAGACTTCCCAACTTACGTCAGACAAGGACACAGTGGTAAACCAGACATAATACTGTCAAACAACCACCACTTCCTAAACACCCGCATAGTAAGGGGCTCTGTGAGCACAAGCGACCACCTACCAATAATAATGACGCTGTCAACTAACCCCATTCAGAAACCCTCACCACCAAGACTTCAATACACTAAAACTGACTGGGAAGCGTTCAAAAGCAGTGCACAGGAAATCAGTGTCACAGATCTTAATGGAAAGGAAACATCATGCATAAACGCCGAGTTGAATACATGGATTAGCACCATAGAAAAATGCATGATTGATCACATTCCCGTAGCTCACCATAGGACGCTCCCACACCCCCCAGCCACTGAGGCGCTCAGGACACTGCAAACCAGATATAACAACCTTCTGCAACTCATAACACAACACGGATGAGCGCAAAAGGCTGCAAAGAGAACTTCAAGATGCGCTGCAAGATCTATGCAAAACAGAGTACACCAAGCAATGGGATGACCTAATAAGCAAGATCCAAGTCGACTACAGAAACCCAGGAAAGTTTTGGAAAAAAGTAAAGACCCTGATGGGAAGCTCTTCTGAGGAAACACCCTACATCATAGACGCCTCAGGAAATAAACTCTATGAGGAGAGAGAACAAGAGCAGGAATTCAGGAAGTTCTGGGAAAAAATATTCAGGATAAACCCGGAAGAAAACTTAAAGTTTTGCCCAATTAATGAAAGGGAAATTACAACTCAGGTCAATAACAGAGCTGCAGCTCTACTCCCGACGCAAACAATAGACCTTAACAACATACGCGATGACTGCCACCTTATGAAACACATAACCATTGCAGAGGTCCATAAAACAATTATGGGTTTCAAGAACAAGGCGCCGGGCAACAGCAAAATAAATAAGATGGTATTATCCAACCTACCAGTGATTGCACTCCATCAATACACATGTATCTTAAATGCAGCTCTTGCATCTGGACTATTCCCCGCATATTTCAAGAATGCCACAATAAGATTAATCCCCAAGCCAGGTAAACCCCCAACCCAAACTGAAAACTACAGGCCAATTTCCCTCCTCGAAGTACCAGGTAAAATATTCGAAAAAATTATCAACCAGAGACTTGTGAAGTACATGGAAGAGGAAGGGAAGTATAACACCAGGCAGCATGGGTTCAGAAACCGCAGAGGGGCCTATACAGCTATAGCCCTGATCTACGAGCATATAGCCAACGCAGTGTCGAAAAAAGATCAGTGTAATATAGTGCTTAGGGACGTCTCGAAAGCCTTCGACAAAGTGTGGCACACAGGCCTAAAATACAAGATATCTGAACTAGGGCTTCCTGAAAGATTTACTGCTACTCTCTGCAGCTTTATAGACAATAGAACTGCTAGGCTTAATATCGGCAGCTACTTGGGTGAAGTAATAGAACTGAAAAGTGGAGTACCACAAGGAAGCTGCCTCTCCCCCACTCTATTCAACATATATACAGCTGACCTACCCCAACCTCAACATGGAGAATACATCACATACGCTGACGATGTCACCCAAATAATTTGCCAACCGGGACCATCAAAGCCGCTACTAGCCGACAAGACCAAGGCGGCAATTGAACTCATAAACAACTTTGAGAAGCAATGGAAAATTAGCACCAACAAACAAAAGTTTCAGATAATACACATTGCGAAAAGAAACCCGGACCCCATCGTCCTTGACAACCATCCGATCCAATATGCGGAGGTAGGCAGAATACTGGGACTTATGATAAATAGAACAGGGATACAAATTCATGTAAGGGACCGACTAAACAAACCCAAAGCAGTATTAGGAAAACTGAGAAGATTCCGAAGCCTCAGTACTAACATTCAGATCCACCTATATAAGGCTCTAGTTCGGCCGCATCTAGAGTATCCCCCAGTACCACTACACACCATAAAGAAAACTAACATGCAGAAACTGCAAGCAGTACAAAATAAGGCGCTAAGGAGAGCAGCAAAACACCGTCCACCAAATGATCAGACAATCCAGGAGCTCCATGAAATCCTGAACATACAGCCACTAAACATCAGACTGCAGCACCAAGCCATCAGGGTGTGGAACACCATCGAAATGTTAGAGGACCCAATGTTTGAAAGATTGCTCCAAGATGAGACGCCCCGCTCCCACAGCTGGTGGCCCAACAGCCTCGATTCTCTGGATGAAAACCCCGCCCAACAGTATATAATCCCCAGATGAGATATACATGAGTATATATAAACAGTTCATATATGAGTATGTATGAACAACTCGATAAATAATAATATGTGTGTATGAACAACCCGATAAATAATAACGTGTGTGTATGAACAACTCGATAAATAATAATAATAAAACAAAGAGCCTTAAACAGAACAACATGTGTGGAAGCATCGGAGGGTGTATATTTGAATGCTACTCAGTATTCATCTATAGACATCCATATATGGTGAAACACATGTGAAGAACCTCACACACTCACAGCTCCCTGACAAGAGGGAGCCAGCTTAGCTGCCAACACCCACACATCGTGTCAGCAAGGCGGACAGCCCGCCTGCTTTCATACCTCTCACTGTATTTCCCACTTCTATACTTCCCTTCACCTTTACCTCTCCTTCCTCTTTACTCCCCCCCCCCCCAAAAAAAAAAAAAGATGTGATCCCCATACCCATCCTGTGGGTGGATGTAATAATAATAAATAAATAATAAATAAATATGTTTCTTCAGGTAAGGTATATACATACAAGTGAGGTTACATTAATGGATCGAATTATAGGTAGAGCTAGTACATACAATGCCTAAAGCCACTATTACGCAATGCGTTTCGGGCAGGAAGAACATTAATATCTAGAACTTAATATTAATAGAGCATAAAGAATAAAATGTGCTGAGAACAAATACAAATGTGACCGCCATACCCATCCTGCGCGTGGTATTGGACCCCTTACCCACCTAACAGTTGGTAGTGGACTCTATACCCATCCTATAGTTGATGTAAGAGACACCATACCATCCTCTTTGCAGTAGTTTACCCCATAGACAACATAACATCGTTTTCTGTTAGCGTTCCTACAGATCATACTTTAAATATTTTTAAAGCACAAACTATGGTATATAATATTGATTGGTGAAGCACTGTTATTCTATGTAATAATTTATAGTGCTTATTATAATTTACTAAGAACAACTAATATTTCTCAAAACAAAACTACGAACCTTCAATAGGATGTAGTTGATCTGTAATATTCCAAGAGCATGGACAATAGTAGGTAAATTTCACAACCCATGTGGGACCTGAAAACTACAATTTTCATAATAATTGAACCAATTACGACTATTCTGCTATCTACGTTAATGGACGGGTACTGTGAGACGTAAATTGGTACGTGAGGAAGAGTTTGGGCCTTGGTAAAAAAGGTAACTGGGAATATACCACATATGTACTAAATCACATTCAACATATAGACTTTAAGCATTAAGTCATATATGTGCTGTCTTGTGTGAGGACGGGTTGAGAAATCCGGGCTCCACCTGCCAAAGATTATTGGAGAATAAAAACTTGGATACGCACATGGAAATGTCAAGACACACAAGCCTGGAAACCAACTTCGGCCAATCATCAGCCAGATACCCACACCTACGTACAGACTGGCGAAGCGACTCAACAGCTTGCTGACTCCTTATGTCCCTTGCGCCTTCAGCCTGAAGTCTCCAAAGAAATTTGTTGACTTACTGTGGGGAACACGGGGCACAGGGATGACTTACTGTGGGGAACACGGGGCACAGGGATAAGAGCCTCGTTGGACGTAGAATCACTGTTTACCAACGTACCTGTGGATGAAACAATCGGGATGATAGCGGACAGAGTGTATCGTGATCCAGCTTGTACTCTTCTTGACATACCAGAAAGCATGCTAAGGAAACTACTCCAAGCTTGTACTAAAGAGGCACCCTTCTCGAGCCCGGATGGGCACATGTATAAGCAAGTAGATGGGGTCGCCATGGGTTCACCCCTAGGTGTCCTGTTTGCGAACTTCTACATGGGTACCATCGAACAAACAGTCTTAGTCGATATGAACTTGAAACCGGCCATATACTGCAGGTATGTTGACGATATTTTTACACAGGTACCTAATGTCAGACATCTGCAGAAGCTGAAGGAGGCATTTGAGCAGAATTCTGTGTTGCGTTTCACTTACGAGATGGAGAAGGATGGGAAACTACCCTTTCTAGATGTAACAGTCATGGAAAGGAGCGGAGGTTTCCACACTGCAGTCTACACTAAGGAAACAAACATAGGAATGTGCCTCAACGCCAACAGTGACTGCCCAGATAGGTACGAGAATAGTGTTGTTAACGCTTATGTCGACCGTGCTCTCAGCCACAGCTCAGGATGGAAGGAAGTCGATGAAGAACTCTGTAGGGTAAGGCAGGTCCTAATCAACAACGGCTTCTCCAATGGTTTCGTTGAAGACATCATAAGAAGGAAGGTGAAACACCATGCAACCTCTGAAGAGACAACTAACACAACACCTGTACCCCCTATTAGACTATTTTACAGGAACTTCTTTTCCACAGCTCATAAAATGGAGGAAAGGGTCCTGAAAGATATTGTTAATAGAAACGTTATCCCTACAGACAAAAATCAGAAGATACAATTGACGATTTACTATAAAACCAAGAAAACTGCCAACCTACTTATGAGAAACTCTCCAGACACAAAGCAGAACGCTTTGAAAGAGACCAATGTCGTCTATGCCTTCAAATGCCCACTTGGGGACTGTAAGCCTCAAAGAACTCAGTATATAGGCAAGACAACAACATCGCTTTCCAGGCGATTAACGATGCATAAGCAACAGGGCTCTATCAAGGAACATATAATCTCTTCCCACAACCAGACCATCACCAGAGAAGTCTTAACAGAAAACACGAAAATCATCGATAGATACAGCGATAGCAGGCGGCTTGATATCTGCGAGGCACTACACATTAAGAAGTCAACACCAGCAATCAACAGCCAATTAATGCACAATTATATTCTACCCACTTCAAAACTCCACTCCAATATAGAAGCAACAAGAAATATGGGCCAATAGGCCATCTGCAGTTACTTCCATTCTTCCCTTTAGCTTATACCCCGTTTTGGCTTGTGTTGAAAGTTTGTTTTCACCTCATCCAAAACTATTGTAACATATCACCTCACCGAAATGCAGGTATAAATGAAAGCTGTTTAAACTCTGTTTAGTGTTAGTTGTGTGTGTGTAACCTAAAGTCTTTGAAAATGTAATAAGTTATTACGAAACGCGTTCTAGCGTCGCGTCAGACTAGAAATAAAAATGAATTTTGGAGAACTGATTTTTCAATTACCACCGACAGTGAAAAGAAATATAAGAAATATAGAGAAAATTCGTGTTAGAATTATCAATCTTACTTTTTCGGTCATATTAAATAATATATGTCTACAGGAAAGACTGCTACCAAAATATACTAATATATATATATATATATATATATATATATATATATATATATATATATATATATATATATATATATATAGTATATATATATATATATATATATATATATATATATATATATATATATATATATATATATACAGTATATATATATATATATATATATATATATATATATATATATATATATATATATATATATATATATATATATATATATATATATATATATATATATATATATATATATATATATATATATATATATATATATATATATATATATATATATATATATATATATAATTTGCACCACAATGTGGGTCCCGGCAATTGCACCACCTCTGGTGCAATTGCAGGGACCCACATCCTCGAAGAAGAAAACAAAGAGCATTCAGAGAAGATCTTGTGGATTCTCACTGAATACTTAATTCTTTTCTTCTCCTACCACCCCTATTATTTTTTTGTATGTTTTGTTTTATTTTATTGCAATGCTACAGTTTACAGAGAACACACACACACACACACACAAATATATAACAATTAAACAATCAGCGTTCGAAGACCTCGTCCAGCTCCTCGGAGGTTGGGTGCGTACCCAGGATACAGCACGCATTTCCCCTCTGCACTGCGACACTGAGGCGCTGGAACAGGAAACTGGCTGCTCGTGGGTCTCTAGTTTTCCCAATGAGCTCCTCACCAACCTCCTTTAAAAACTTTAGTGCACATTTACCCCAGGCGCCCAGAGTCTCTGAGCCTATCGGCACGAACGTGTAACAACGTTCTAGGTCTCTGTACTTGTGGATTTTCTGGGTCTCCCTGAAGGTGGCTGCCCCACCTCCCTCCGCTGAGCTGTAACGTAAATAGGTATCAGCCAATGTAGATGCACAGGTGTAATCCCATACGACCTGTTTACCTTCCCTCCATGGCTGCAGGGTGACTCCATCTGGGCGTTTTTGGCTGTTGTCAGGTCTGCACAACTGGGGTTCCCTTTGTGCTGGACACCCAGCTGTAGCCAAACTTCTCTTGATGATGTCATTGACTGCCTCGTGTCTGGCAATCTTTCCCTGTGTCTTACGACAGATGAGACCATGGCTGCCGTATTGGTCTGCCCGTGCCTGGCCGCAAATACACCGGTGCTCGGTGGAGATAGGGGCGGCAAGGCGCAGAGCAACACCAATACTTAGGGCCCGATGATCCAGGCGGGTGCCCAAGGCGGAATTAGGGACTGCCAACAGGAAGTCCCCAGCATGGGGGGCTTGGACAGCTAGGAGACACGCTCTGTCCTTCTGAGATGTTACGTCCAGCAATGCTTTGGCGATGTTCTCCACTATGGGGCTATCCCATTTGGCCTGTTTACCGTCGTTTGGACAAGTTGGTCGGGTGTGTGAATTGGCGAGTGTGTCCCACCGACCAGCTCCTTCTACAAATTTGGGATCACGAATCCCAATGGAGTTCCTTAGGTATTCTGGTAGTATTTCCTTCACTAATTCACTTGTAGCACTGGTCGAGGATAAGAATGCCGGCAATGCTAACTGTGTCGCCTTGCGAATACCTATACCCCCGAGTCTAACTGGGAGCGTTGCTTGGTCCCACTGGTCATCTTGCAGGGAGAGGTTTAACACTTTCATAGTTATTGTCTTTAGGAGTGAATCGTATTCCGTTAATTTTGGGCTGTCAAAAGAAGGAGCACACCTGAGGAAATAGGTAAGTCTGGGCAAGGCCAGGCACCTTGTAAGAAGGTACAACGCATCATGAGCATCCAAAGCCCCTATTCGCGCCTCCATCCTCCTCAGGTCTTTAAGCTTTTCTTCGAGGACTACTGCAATGGCGTTCGAGCCCAGAGGTGCCCCTAGCAGCACATTGTCGGTGGGAGCGATCACTTGGGCTCCTGGCAATAAGATTTGTACTGCATTTATGATTGGTTGGTTGGACGAGATGATTTCACACTTTGATGGATTTAGTGTAAGGCCTAACTCCTCTCCCCTAGATGTCACTAGCTGAAGATCTCCTAGCAGGGATTCCTGTGTCCCTGCCAGGGTGCCATCGTCCAGGAAATATATATATATATATATATATATATATATATATATATATATATATATATATATATATATATATATATATATATATATATATATAATAATAATAATAATATATTACATATGAACTAATGTATGAACTGAATATGAACTAGCTATGAACTAATAGCTAGTGCAGCTTGTATACTGGGTACATCCGGTCTCTTACCCTCGACCGCGGCGGTAACTTTATGGTCAGGAATCCACAAATATTTATAATGGGGCTCGGTCAGTCAATATGATTCCTTTGATATCACTCAGCTTATGTATTCTGCTCTCGTATTGACAATTTGAATGATATCAAGAATATTTGGAATATCTTCTGGCATAGATGGTGCTATAGTTGATTGTTGTTCATGACCTGTTCAGTGGGTCGAGACTGGTCTCATTAGCGTCTCTCAGATTAACGGGAAGAAATTTTTGCTGCAAGAATGTGTGTTCTCAGAACCAGTTAGAGTAACTAAAATACATATTTCCTAAATAAACATTTTAATTGCAAATATCTGAAAATATATGGTATGTTTCCGAATTTCTGATGATATAGTACATATTGTGGTATATTTATTTATTTATTTATATACAAGAAGGTACATTGGGATTGTGAGGATACATAGCGTAATAATTACATTCTTGTAAAGCCACTAGTATGCGCAGCACTTCGGGCAGGTCCTTAATCTAAGAAACTTATAAGTAAGTAAATACTTGCAAAATTTATAAAAATTATAACAGTTACATAGCAAGAAAAAAATAAAGATGAGAGAAAAATTGTAGGTATATTAAAGCACATAGGTAGCCCAGAATGATTGCAATGACAGCTTGAATGGTAGTGTAACAAAACTTAGCAGGCACAATACAGCATATGGCTAGCACATAAAGAAGACAGCAATGAACACAATGATAAAGTTGTTTGGATTAAGTACATAAAGATTGGGTAACACTAGATACAGAGCAAATTTAAAGCTCAGTGTAGGAAACTTCGAAGATGAAATTAGGTACTTTTTGGTTTTGTTTTTAAATAAGGCAAACGTTTGACAGCATTTCAATTCACTAGGGAGTGAGTTCCATAAACTAGGTCCCTTAATTTGCATACAGTGTTTACACAGATTAAATTTGACCCTGAGGATATCAAAGAGATATTTATTTCTGGTGAGGTGATAATGGGTCCTATTACATCTGTCCAGGGAGAGTTTCAGAACATGGTTTGCATTTAAGAACAGGGTTTTTTAAATGTAGTTGACACAAGAGAATGTGTGGAGGGAGTAAATATTTAGCAAGCTAAGGGATTTAAACAAGGGAGCTGAGTGTTGTCTGAAAGCAGAGTTTGTTATTATTCTGATAGCAGATTTTTGCTGGGTGATGATGGGCTTAAGGTGGTTTGCAATGGTAGACCCCCATGCACAGATACCATAATTAAGATAGGGATAGATTAGTACATAATATTGTGAGAGGAGAGCAGAGTTAGGAACATAATATCTTATTTTGGAGAGTATTCCAACTGTTTTAGAGACTTTCTTAGTTATGTGTTGAATGTGGGTGCTGAAGTTGCGTCTCTTGTCTAGGAATAGGCCAAGAAACTTTCCATCATTTTTATTACAGATGTTAATGTTGTCTATCTGTAGCTGAATTGCATTCGATGATTTGCTTCCAAATTACTCAACACAAAGCTGCTATTAGGACAATATCCAACTCTGGCCCCAGACATCAATCGGTACCCTTACTCAAATCTCTGAATATCTTAGATATTAAGTCACTGCACATTCTCTCATGTGTATTATACATATATAAAATGCTGAACTGTAATGCCAATCCTGACCTCAAAAGCTCCATTGAAGGTTGTAACAGAACCCATGAGCACCACACCAGAAACAAATACAGTTTTGATATTCCAAGAGTACTCCTTAATGAAACTAGAAATGCTCTACAAATCAAGGGACCCAGAATGTGGAATGACCTTCCCAGTCATGTTAAAGACTGTACCTCTCTCAACCAGTTTAAGATAAAAGCGAAGCACTACCTAATAAATTCCCTGTAACCTACTTTACCCTTATATTGTCAACCCATGTCTGTTTTTTAAACAACGCAGTTTGTCGACCTATTTGTCTTTGTGCTGCTTTTTCAGCCATGTTCCCCCCCTTTTTTATTTTTATTTGTTCTCAACACATTTTATACTTTAAACTCAATTAGTATAAAGTTTTAGTCTTTAATGTTAGTCCTGTAACGTACGATTATGTTACGTTGTTGGGTTGATTAGATACACAGTGTTTAGTGAGTTTCATATTTATTATTTATTCAGTAGTCCTGGATACAGCAGTGTCGTAGACGTTGAGACGAAGTCTGGAGCAGAGCAGAGAGCTGAGTGAGGCCGGAGTCGTGGAGCTCTATGCGGGAGAGCGTGACAGCTCGATTGGGAATTGCGAGTGTCTAAACTTGGGGAGCGAGAGCGTTGTAGCTGGATGCGGTCGTAGTCTGATGTCTGCTCTGTGCCGAAGCTGTAGCGTCTTGGGTCGATTAGAACTGCCTACACCGAGTACTACATTCTTGACTGGAGATTGTACTGGTTTTGCTATTCTCGAATTGCTGGCTTATATACGATTACTACACCTCACAGTAAGATAGGAGGATGGAAAAACCGTTACCTGTAAATAGGGATAGGATTATAGCTTGTGTAATTTGTTATGCCTATTAAGATAATGAGATAATGGAGCGAGTATAAGCTTACTCGCTACAGGACTCCCCCTGCCAGGAAATGGAAGAAAACAATATAACAAAAAATACGAGGCTACTGTTCCCCGGGTCGCTGTGGAACATGCAGTCTGGTACCATAAGATGTAGGCAGTGTGTGGACAAGCTCGGTGTAGCAGGAGAGAAGAATGTGCATGATTGTTGCGTCCTTGGGTCGCTGGTGGAGCATTTAGATCCGGGGCGGATGGGCTCGGGCACCAGGACAATAGGAGGCAATGTAGGCACGTAGGTAGGACAACGAGGGAATCACTTGCTAGAGATGAATTGTCCTGGAGGCGACGAAGAGTCGGAAATGCAAGCTGTAAGTCCTGTACTGCGCAAGGTGCTTGAGTCGGCAGAGTATCAGAATGCAGTGTACGTGTAGATGCATCTGACGAAAGAGCAGCTTTCATGGGAGTCCCTGTAGAACAAGCAGTGCCCTGGCAGCGACGGAGATCCCACATTATGTAGTTACTGATGAAACTGTCACATGAGTGAGTAACGCTCGCTGTGCAGTAAGCCGTAGTAGATGAAAATGCAGAGACGATCGCTGTGAAAATCATAGCTGTGGCGAGGGTGTTGGAAACGTTCACAGCAAGCCACAGCAGGAGGTAAGGTCCAGTGAGAATCCATGTTGTAGTCAGTCGTGGCTAGGTATCGTCGAAACTCACTGAGGTCACCAATGTAACGTACGGTTATGTTACGTTGTTGGGTTGATTAGATACACAGTGTCTAGTGAGTTTCATATTTATTTAGTAGTCCTGGATACAGCAGTGTCGTAGACGTTGAGACGAAGCCTGGAGCAGAGCAGAGAGCTGAGTGAGGCCGAAGTCGTGGAGCTCTATGCGGGAGAGCGTGGCGGCTCGATTGGGAATTGCGAGTGTCTGAACTCGGGGAGCGAGAGCGTTGTAGCTGGATGCGGTCGTAGTCTGCCGTCTGCTCTGTGTCGAAGCTGTAGCGTCTTGGGTCGATTAGAACTGCCTAAACCGAGTACTACATTCTTGACTGGAGATTGTGCTGGTTTTGCTATTCTCGAATTGGTGGCTTATATACGGTTACTACACCTCACAGTAAGATAGGAGGGTGGAAAAACCGTTACCTGTAAATAGGGATAGGATTATAGCTTGTGTAATTAGTTATGCCTATTAAGATAATGAGATAATGGAGCTAGTATAAGCTTACTCGCTACAGTCCCGCCCGAAACGCTTTGCGTAATAGTGGCTTTAGGCATTGTATGTACTAGCTCTACCTATAAATCTATAAATTTTTGTAAAATCTCTTGTATGTATGTACCTTACCTGAATAAACATTGATTTATTTATTTATTTATTTAAATAAGATGTAGTAGGTCTTTTTTATGTTTAGTGTTAGTTTGTTTGTTGACATCCATAAGTGAACTTTTTTTAATTCATTATTCACAACATTATTTAGTGTATGTGGATTGGGGTCGGAATAGATGAGGGTAGTATCATCAGCAAACAATATAGGTTTAAGAATATTAGAGACATTAGGCAGATCATTGATATATATATATATATATATATATATATATATATATATATATATATATATATATATATATATATATATGAAATAGAAGAGGTCCTAATTAAGATGCTGCCCTGTGGCATTCCAACGGTTATTGGTAGAGAGGAAGAGGTTGTATCATTGATGGTTACACATTGGTGTCTGTCACTAAGATAGGATCGGATATAGTCCAGGGCAAGGCCTCGGATTCAGTAATGCTGGAGTTTAAGTAAGAGGTAGTTGTGATAAACAGTATCAAAGGCTTTTCTTAGGTCAATGAAGAGTCCAATCGGAAACTCATTTTTGTCAAGGGCTGAGTAGATTACGTCAAGGAGACTAATGATCGCATCATTGGTGCTCTTTTCGGACCGGAAGCCAAACTGGCAGGGGCTGAGTATGTCGAATTTTACGAGGTAGGAATAGAACTGTTTGTAGATAATTTTTTCAAATATTTTTGATAGAATGGGTAGATTTGATATTGGTCAATAATTATTTAAGTCGGACGGATTGCCTCCTTTTTGGACTGGCGTAACTCTTGCTTTTTTAAGGATATCAGGGAAGGTGTGACATTCTATAGATTTGTTGAACAATAGAGCTATGGGTGGGGCAAGGGCATGGGCGGCGCTCTTATATAAAATGGACGGAATTTCACCGATGTTCCCTGGCTTAGTATTTAGAGAGTGTATGATGGACACAACATCTGCCGGGCTGACTGGTGAAAGGAGAAGAGAGTTTGGATAGCTGCCTGAGAGATATGTGTTAATATGTGTCTGAGTCTGTGGGATTTTTCTGGCAAGATTAGCACCAACCGATGAAAAGAAGCTATTAAATTCATTTGCCATTTCTAAATCAGTTGACGGTGTATACCCAGCCTTATATAGTTTTATTTGGTTATGTGAGTGTTGTTTAGTTCCTAGGATACCAGAGATGGTTTTCCATGTGCTTTTCATGTTGCCTTTTGCTTCATTGAATCTATTCGCATAATATGAAAGTTTTGCCTTTCTTATGATACTGGTAAGCATTGATGAATACCTTTTAGCTACTTCCTTTGTAACTAGGCCAATCCTGAGTTTCTTTTCCTATTCATATTTCTTGTTGATTGAGTTGAGAATGCCACTTGTGAGCCATGGATTGTTTAATCTTTTGTCAGTTACTTGCTTGGTAAGAAGGGGGCAATGAAGGTTGTAGAGGCTTGGAGTTTTGGAGAGGAAGAGGTTAGTTAATGAATTTATATCCTGAGAATTATTGAATTCAGAATTCCAGTTAATATTGTGAAGTGCATTTGTAAGATTGCCTAAAGCTGATTCACTGTGTAACCTGAATGAGAGTTTCTTGCTTTTTGGTGGTGTTATGTCCATGTTCGCTATGAGAAAATAGGATAATGGTCAGTTGTTCTGTCGTAGATTATACCAGATACAATGGGAGCTGTTATGTTAGTCCATATGTGATCCAAGGTAGTGGCTGATGTTTGAGGGACTCAGGTAGGTTTGGTGATTGTGGGATTAACATACGGAGTTCATGCTGTTAATTTATTCAAATTGTTGGTATCGCCAGTGGCGTGAGCTCCATTGTGCTGTGCTTAGAAGTCTTACTAGTGACTCTAACATTAAGAGCTCCACATTGCACAGTGTCAGTAAGTGTTTCTGATGGGTCTGATTGAAAGATCGATGTCTCCTCTAAGATAATACCATGAGACACCCGATCACCCACTCTGAAGCGGTAGGTCTTGTGTGAGAGATTAACTACAGGTATGAGGGCACCTTTATCCAGGACAACAATTAAGTGGTGGGGAATCAATAGTTTATCAAACTGCCAGCCACCAGAAGGGTAGCACCAGGCTGGATATGACGACCCACGGCCACCTAAGGAACCTAAATGATCGTGGTGGGCAAGTCTGCTTGTCAGAAGCATGTAAAATACACGACTTCCTATTATCGTCTGGAGGAGACTGAAACAAAAATATTGCATATTGGCATGATGTTTCTGCTTC
>WNGS01146340.1:0-44148 GCA_020271785.1 Procambarus virginalis | reverse complement strand
TGACTGCTACACCAATGAATGGAATATTTGTGTCTAATTAACCTCGTCTCGCATTCGTAAAATTTCTACGCAACAGATAGAATCCACGACGGCATCGACTAGCATTTATTTACTTGTGAAAAACACTGTATACGATGTTGAATAGAATACTCGCGCACAAATACACTAAAAAATAGTAGGTTACGTTACGATAATTTATTAAATGCCAGGAAATTACTAAAATTAATCTTGATAAAATGTAATTAGTTTACTATATTTTTTGACACTCGATGGACTGGTAACGCAATTATAAAAGAATTAAAGTAAAAATTTCTTGTCTCTAAATGAGAGACCAATATAAATGTTAGAAAAATATTGATAATTACCGCATTCTTGAACAAAATATACTGAAATTATATAGTGAATATTATCGCGAAAGGGACTACACTGAATTTATTGTAAATAATTTAGTTTCAACCCTGTTTTAGTTATCGGAAATAATCTAAGTCTTTTTTTTTTTTTTGACCAGCGCACAATACTTTACGCTAACTGAATTTCTCAAATTTTCTAAATTTTCAAATTTTCTAGTAAATCTTAGGCGCGCTAGAAATGAATGAACGTTATCGTTAATTTAACACTGGCGCGATGTTTAAAATCTTCAACATTATTAAATTCTTAACGCCCGACGCTGACAACGGCGCTCAGATATAATTATAAGTATTTATTAATTAAACAAAAATTAATGATAAATCACTTATTTACGTTACTGAATGAACTCGATGTTAACGTAGCATACACTGGGTCACCGCCGCTCGCGTAGTAGAATACTGAGAAATTAACACATAGCCGCGACACTCACAGCTAGACAGAGTCGCGCTGGACCTTAATTAAAATTATTAATTATTTTCCCAAAATTATAAATTAAATACTGGCGCGTAGGTGATTTGTTACTCTACCGAATATAACACTCACCAGACACTTGGACACGTTGGTAAGTTTACAAAAATTAAAAGCGCGCACACTGTCACGAAGCCGACTCCTCAGAAAGTAGTCTCCGCACTAATCCTTAATTAACCAAGTATTTCTTTCTCAAAATTATAAATTAAATACCGACGTGTAGTTTGCTTATCACTTGAACTGAATACACCACTCGCGAGATACTTAGACACTTTGTTGAGCGCAAACAATTACTGAGCGCTGCCACACTGAGCGCTGAGAACCGTTAGAAAAAAAATCAGAGTCCCAACGCTAATTCGCTTAAATGACCAAAAATCGACTTTTGGTCTCTCAAAGTTCTAACTCGGATCACTTTAATCGTACACTGAGTTAACACTGACGACCCAATGATCGTATGGCTAGACACAAAATTAGAATTTATTCCCAAAAACTGAGATTTTCCAAGCGACTTTGAATATATCATCACAACAACTTTCGACGATTTTCACTGAGTCTACTCTGCTTTCACTTTAATGCACTGCACTTCACTTCACTTGAAAACAGTAAACCACTAACCTTCGTAATTCTCCCAGAGAATTAATACTGCACGAACAAAACTCCAGAATTAAAAATGTAAAACAAATACTTAGAAAATAGTAACACTTATATACGATAATTACTTAAACAAGGGGGAATACTTAACTAATGGAGGGATACTTAACTTGAAAGGGAACTTAATATACAGGGAACTTAATGTAGTACTTAAGGAGATCTCGATTTAACCTATAACCGTCCCGTCCCGGCCCGCCCTGTCGCTTTTACCAGTCTCGGTAACCACATCCACCAATATCCCGACAGTACCAAATAAATCCCGTCCTTCGCGGTCAACGGTTAGACTAGATAGCGGAACAACCGACGGATCTAACTGTCCGACACCACCGTAATTCCGTTGCTAGACAATTACTACGCCATCCCTCAGTAACTCTTGGTACCTTCATGGTTGTACCGTAAAATCTAGCGATTGGGTCGCCTAACACGCCCTCGGGGATAAATAATTAGCGTCCTAATACTTCCCCGCTCAGACAATTCGAAACCTAGAATTGTTGTTGCAAAACCACCATGCAACACCCTTGTCCGTAGTTGCAGAGGGTCGAGAAAAAGTACCCTGTCTAACTACCCAAGGCGGCCTCCACACTTAACTGCCTGCTAGCGCATACTTAAGTGCCTGTAATAAACCTTACCAGCCTCTCAAGACCCTATAATCGCCTACTCTATGCGAATCGCACCACCTAGGATTACCGTCGACTCTATCTCATGGGCCCCGGCTGCACTCTCACCACACAGCATAACCGAACGGACAGACGCGTGAGGCTTCAATAATCGTCAAGAAATTATTGATCCCACCACTGCCACCATTGTAATGTCTTTTTAACTCAACACGGTGATAATCATTGTAATATATCTCGTGAATCACTTCACTAAATTGAAGTATCTGTACATTCCTCTTTCTCTCTTCACTTAATAACCCAGCTCAACTCTGTTACAGTCCAGTATGACCCCTCACTGGACTGCCACGAATATAAACTGAATATTAACTGAGGAAGGTACATCCATAACAAGGGTTATGGATAACAACAATACGTTAATAAACACTGCCACCACCTTCCCGTCCAACCATACCTGAATGTGTCTATCACCGATTCCCCAGGAAGGCTAGGAACCAGTAATCAATGTTGGGAATTAGTTTGTTTAGTTTACTTTACTTATTTAAATCCAAGGGCAACTGTAATATTTACTAAATGGAGGAGAAACATGGGGTTTCCAATTCACCACATAAAGTGACAAGGTAGAGAAATATATCAAAGGGACGTTAAGTGAATACCACCAGACAAGTTATACAATTTATTATATGAATCATGTAAATTAAGACAATTTGGATATATATACCCTATTCTATTCCCCTAGAGGCATGATGGATATCTACTAAGGACATGAAACAAGTGCACAATACCTTAAATCACACACTGCGGCCAAGATGTTGATGGCGGCCCTCAGCCCCTTTGGATGCGGGCTGGCAGCCCTCCAGTCCCGAAAACTCCCAAGACACACTAAATGAAATTTTGTTTTACCAGCTTATTGCTGGGAAGGATTACACCTCCACCATCTAATACAGCCCCAGGGCTCCACCCATTATTTTGGCAATGGCCAACCATTTTACACTTAGGCCTGAGGTCTGGCTCTCTAGGGCCAATAAGGACTTGGCCCTTATCTCCCGCCAATCATCTTCCCTGAGGTGCCATGGGAGGCTACATGAATTCCTGAAGATTGAGTCAGTACTCCCCGGCTATGCGATAGAAACAAGGTACCACTGTATTGGATACCCGCGACTAGTGCACCTCCGGAGCAATGTTTACCAAAACTGATAATTTATGTTCAAGCCCGTCTCCAGCAAGATAAAGGGTAGGGACATTTGACTCGACTGGTATGGGGAAGGGACCGTTGAGAGGGGAAAGAGAGGGAATGAGAGGGGGAGAGAGGGGGGTGGAGAGGGGATTCGAGTGGGGAGGATTGAGTGGGGAAGCAAGGTATCACAGAGGTCGGCTGCACGACCACCCCTCAGGTCAACTCCTTGGACCTTGACAAATGGGCGACAGGGGGGGGGTGAAGGGGGAAGACGAATGACGGGTAAGGGGAGGGGAGAAAGGGAGAAGGGAAGAATGAAGGAGGGGAGAAGGAAGGAGGGGAGAGGGGGAAGAGAGAACCAATGATCTGAGCACCAGATCATTACAGCGTATTAATCCTGTGTAGCATTTAATTGTTTAGCAGTGTACCTTTAGGTTCCAGTGTAACCATCATATGTCAGCTCATATTCCAGTGTTCAATAACAGTGTTACCAAGTGCAACTGGTAGGAAGTGTTATCAGGATAAGTAATAGTGTTTACATAATTAGTTTAGTATGCATTATAGAGGTGTTCCATAGGTGGCATTTTTACACGAGTGTTACAATGGTATACTATACGAGTGTTACAATGGTGCTAGCGGTGGTCCAATAAGTTGTGGGTGTGTCTACACTTTATTGGGGTCCTGCACACCGGGCCACTCGGGTCGTTGTTTGTTTGTTTAGGCGGGCTCGCGATTTCATTGCTCAGAGCCACACGTATTTTAAGTGTTATGATTTAAGTGCATCATATGGGAAACTAGAGGAAAGTTTGGGGTATGCGCATTCGCCCTGAAATCTATGGACAGAAATTAGTTCTCGTTTCTCTGCATAGCTTTCAGGGGGTGTACAACCCAGTTATAAGTTGTACAGCAGTCTGTTCGGCAGGTTGTCTGGGAAATTATCAGTGAAGGACGCTTACTGATACATTTCTGAAGTAATAGGAGTTGCTTCAAGTTCTAGATCTTGACGGGAAGGTAGTGGACAGTGAATAAAGTCACCTAGAGCATGTACTGAGTCTTCATCATAGAGGGGGGTAAGCTTTAGCAGCGGAGCTTATCTCAAAATTTGTGATATTGAATTGTGTCTTAGGGAGGACGGCTGCTAGTGTTGGATGTTTTTCCCCAAGGGCGGGTCAGACGTAGTTACCAGTCGTAGCTTACCGAGGAACAATCGTAGATTTAACCATCACGAGAGTAGTCTTACAGTTAGTTAAGAGTAGTCTTACAATTAGTTAAGAGTAGTCTTACAATTAGTTAAGAGTAGTCTTACAATTAGTTAAGGGAATTCATAGTTAAGTATGTTATGATATCTTTTTTATTTTATTTTTATTCTTTTCGTAAGTGTAAGGAATTTCAGTGTCGATAAGGTTGTATGTACACCTGACCGCCTCTTGTGTGCACAGGTGTGTACATGTGTTTCTCATGCGACGATCTGAGGGATTGTTTATACGAAGCTGTCAACACCCGTTTCATCTTGGGCGCACGGTCATAACTCTCGTCCACTCAGGAAGGGTACTGTCATATGTCCTCACATCTCTGCTCAGATGCTCCACGCGGTGTATATTGTGTTTACAGCGAGCGTGGGCTTGTTGTGATTTATTTTTTAATGTTCATTCGTTACATAGAACATTGTGTTAAAATTTCAAGTTAATATGATGCTCGGTGACAAAGTTACATATATTGTGTTATTTTGTGGATTTCTATGTTTATTGGCAATTTGTTTGATTTTATATGTCCACTCAGATGTTATCAGAATGGAGGGGGGGTTCTCCATAGGGTTGCAATCCCCCTTTATTCCCTCTCTATTCCCTCTCAGTTCCCGCCTCAAGTTCCATACGCCTCCCCCCACTCAGTTCCCACCCACCCTACCCGCCCATGTTCCCTCCACCCACCCTGCTCCACTTCCTTCCACCGTCCCCACTATCCCCACTCAAGGTCACTCCACCCACACCTTGCTTGTTCAGCCCCTCCCCTCTCAGTCCTGTCCCACTCCACCTGTCCCCTCAGTTTCCACCCCTCCCGCCCTACCCCGAGTCAGTGTCACTCATCCACACGCCCTTCACTCTCCCCCCACTCCCATCCTCCCCGCCTTGCGCCCAGTCCCTCAACCCCCCACCAGCCCTCCCCACCTCCCTCATACCTCCTGTCATATCCTCCCCCTCCAACATTCCCCACCCCCACCCTGCTTCCCCCGCCCATCCCCCCACTGTTGCCTCCCTGGGGGTAGTTTGTACTTGTGGTAAGATTTCGTACACATTAAGTAGTATTAGTAAGGAGAAATGTTGGACCTGTCATGGAAAAGGTCATTTTAGGAAAGCGTGTACGAGTGTACAGCTTAAGGAAGTGCCGTCACCAGATTACTTTAAGGATGGTCAGCCTACTTTTGAGGTCAAAGTTGAGGGTGAGATTTTGATTGCTTTCCTGGACACCGGTAGCCAAGCAACACTCATTAAGAGTTCAGCCTTCAGCAAATTCAAACAAGCACGGCTTAAACGTTGTAGTAAACAGCTCACAGCAGTTAATGGGGGGACAAATTGACATCTTGGGCCAGGCCACTATTAATTTTGAAATAGGTCATGATGGGTCGTACACTCACACTTGTACAGTGGTTCAGAATCTTGCTTATCCGGGTGATGTCTTGATTGGCATGGATTTCTTACACAGGTTCTCATATTCTCTGTCTGCTGAGAAAGGGGCGAGACATTGCCGGTTGAAATTAGGCACTGTATCATACCCGGTGACATTGACTGACCATCCACCTGTTGTAGCTTCCATCCAGCGGAAGCAGAAACATCATGCCAATTATGCAATATTTTTGTTTCAGTCTCCTCCAGACGATAATAGGAAGTCGTGTATTTTACATGCTTCTGACAAGCAGACTTGCCCACCACGATCATTTAGGTTCCTTAGGGTGGCCGTGGGTCGTCATATCCAGCCTGGTGCTACCCTTCTGGTGGCTGGCAGGTTTGATAAACAATGATTCCCCACCACTTAATTGTTGTCCTGGATAAAGGTGCCCTCATACCTGTAGTCAATCTCTCACACAAGACCTACCGCTTCAGAGTGGGTGATCGGGTGTCTCATGGTATTATCTTAGAGGAGACATCGATCTTTCAATCAGACCCATCAGAAACACTTACTGACACTGTGCAATGTGGAGCTCTTAATGTTAGAGACACTAGTAAGACTTCTAAGCACAGCACAATGGTGCTCACGCCACCTGGCGTTACCAACAATTTGAATAAATTAACAGCATGAACTCCTGTATGTTAATCCCCACAATCACCGAACCTACCTGAGTCCCTCAAACATCAGCCACTACCTTGGATCACATATGGACTAACATAACAGCTCCCATTGTATCTGGTATAATCTACGACAGAACAACTGACCATTATCCTATTTTTCTCATAGCGAACATGGACATAACACCACCAAAAAGCAAGAAACTCTCATTCAGGTTACACAGTGAATCAGCTTTAGGCAATCTTACAAATGCACTTCACAATATTAACTGGAATTCTGAATTCAATAATTCTCAGGATATAAATTCATTAACTAACCTCTTCCTCTCCAAAACTCCAAGCCTCTACAACCTTCATTGCCCCCTTCTTACCAAGCAAGTAACTGACAAAAGATTAAACAATCCATGGCTCACAAGTGGCATTCTCAACTCAATCAACAAGAAATATGAATAGGAAAAGAAACTCAGGATTGGCCTAGTTACAAAGGAAGTAGCTAAAAGGTATTCATCAATGCTTACCAGTATCATAAGAAAGGCAAAACTTTCATATTATGCGAATAGATTCAATGAAGCAAAAGGCAACATGAAAAGCACATGGAAAACCATCTCTGGTATCCTAGGAACTAAACAACACTCACATAACCAAATAAAACTATATAAGGCTGGGTATACACCGTCAACTGATTTAGAAATGGCAAATGAATTTAATAGCTTCTTTTCATCGGTTGGTGCTAATCTTGCCAGAAAAATCCCACAGACTCAGACACATATTAACACATATCTCTCAGGCAGCTATCCAAACTCTCTTCTCCTTTCACCAGTCAGCCCGGCAGATGTTGTGTCCATCATACACTCTCTAAATACTAAGCCAGGGAACATCGGTGAAATTCCGTCCATTTTATATAAGAGCGCCGCCCATGCCCTTGCCCCACCCATAGCTCTATTGTTCAACAAATCTATAGAATGTCACACCTTCCCTGATATCCTTAAAAAAGCAAGAGTTACGCCAGTCCAAAAAGGAGGCAATCCGTCCGACTTAAATAATTATTGACCAATATCAAATCTACCCATTCTATCAAAAATATTTGAAAAAATTATCTACAAACAGTTCTATTCCTACCTCGTAAAATTCGACATACTCAGCCCCTGCCAGTTTGGCTTCCGGTCCGAAAAGAGCACCAATGATGCGATCATTAGTCTCCTTGACGTAATCTACTCAGCCCTTGACAAAAATGAGTTTCCGATTGGACTCTTCATTGACCTAAGAAAAGCCTTTGATACTGTTTATCACAACTACCTCTTACTTAAACTCCAGCATTACTGAATCCGAGGCCTTGCCCTGGACTATATCCGATCCTATCTTAGTGAGAGACACCAATGTGTAACCATCAATGATACAACCTCTTCCTCTCTACCAATAACCGTTGGAATGCCACAGGGCAGCATCTTAATTAGGACCTCTTCTATTTCATATATATATATATATATATATATATATATATATATATATATATATATATATATATATATATATATATGAATTCGCATATAGTCCTGGGGACCATTCAGGCTTGTTCGCATTTGTGTTCCTCACGTGTGCCCCAAAGAATGAGGTGATTTGGTAAAATGCTATGCCCAAGATAACCATCCGAGTGCCGGCGGTGAGGTGGTTCAAATAGCTTAGGCTATCACCTCATTATGTCCGGTCGTGATGGTCAAGTGTCTTGTATATACCAGTTGTGTTGCTCCTGGGAGTATGGGTTCGAGTCACTTCTGGGGTGTGAGTTTTCATTCGCATATAGTCCTGGGGACCATTCAGGCTTGTTCGCATATATATATATATATATATATATATATATATATATATATATATATATATATATATATATATATATATATATATATATATATATATATATATATATATATATATATATATATATATATATATATATATATATATATATATATATATATATATATATATATATATATATATATATATCAATGATCTGCCTAATGTCTCTAATATTCTTAAACCTATATTGTTTGCTGATGATACTACCCTCATCTATTCCGACCCCAATCCACATACACTAAATAATGTTGTGAATAATGAATTAAAAAAAGTCCACTTATGGATGTCAACAAACAAACTAACACTAAACATAAAAAAGACCTACTACATCTTATTTAAATAAATAAATAAATAAATAAATGTTTATTCAGGTAAGGTACATACATACAAGAGATTTTACAAAAATTTATAGATTTATAGGTAGAGCTAGTACATACAATGCCTAAAGCCACTATTACGCAAAGCGTTTCGGGCGAGACTGTAGCGAGTAAGCTTATACTAGCTCCATTATCTCATTATCTTAATAGGCATAACTAATTACACAAGCTATAATCCTATCCCTATTTACAGGTAACGGATTTTCCACCCTCCTATCTTACTGTGAGGTGTAGTAACCGTATATAAGCCAGCAATTCGAGAATAGCAAAACCAGCACAATCTCCAGTCAAGAATGTAGTACTCGGTGTAGGCAGTTCTAATCGACCCAAGACGCTACAGCTTCGACACAGAGCAGACGGCAGACTACGACCGCATCCAGCTACAATGCTCTCGCTCCCCGAGTTCAGACACTCGCAATTCCCAATCGAGCCGCCACGCTCTCCCGCATAGAGCTCCACGACTTCGGCCTCACTCAGCTCTCTGCTCTGCTCCAGGCTTCGTCTCAACGTCTACGACACTGCTGTATCCAGGACTACTAAATAAATATGAAACTCACTAGACACTGTGTATCTAATCACCCAACAACGTAACATAACCGTACGTTACATTGGTGACCTCAGTGAGTTTCGACGATACCTAGCCACGACTGACTACAACATGGATTCTCACTGGACCTTACCTCCTGCTGTGGCTTGTTGTGGACCGCTGCCACCTGTCATGGAACGTTTCCAACACCCTCGCCACAGCTATGATTTTCACAGCGATCGTCTCTGCATTTTCATCTACTACGGCTTACTGCACAGCGAGCGTTACTCACTCATGTGACAGTTTCATCAGTAACTACATAATGTGGGATCTCCGTCGCTGCCAGGGCACTGCTTGTTCTACAGGGACTCCCATGAAAGCTGCTCTTTCGTCAGATGCATCTACACGTACACTGCATTCTGATACTCTGCCGACTCAAGCACCTTGCGCAGTACAGGACTTACAGCTTGCATTTCCGACTCTTCGTCGCCTCCAGGACAATTCATCTCTAGCAAGTGATTCCCTCGTTGTCCTACCTACGTGCCTACATTACCTCCTATTGTCCTGGTGCCCGAGCCCATCCGCCCCGGATCTAAATGCTCCACCAGCGACCCAAGGACGCAACAATCATGCACATTCTTCTCTCCTGCTACACCGAGCTTGTCCACACACTGCCTACATCTTATGGTACCAGACTGCATGTTCCACAGCGACCCGGGGAACAGTAGCCTCGTATTTTTGTTATATTGTTTTCTTCCATTTCCTGGCAGGGGGAGTCCTGTAGCGAGTAAGCTTATACTCGCTCCATTATCTCATTATCTTAATAGGCATAACTAATTACACAAGCTATAATCCTATCCCTATTTACAGGTAACGGTTTTTCCACCCTCCTATCTTACTGTGAGGTGTAGTAATCGTATATAAGCCAGCAATTCGAGAATAGCAAAACCAGTACAATCTCCAGTCAAGAATGTAGTACTCGGTGTAGGCAGTTCTAATCGACCCAAGACGCTACAGCTTCGGCACAGAGCAGACATCAGACTACGACCGCATCCAGCTACAACGCTCTCGCTCCCCAAGTTTAGACACTCGCAATTCCCAATCGAGCTGTCACGCTCTCCCGCATAGAGCTCCACGACTCCGGCCTCACTCAGCTCTCTGCTCTGCTCCAGACTTCGTCTCAACGTCTACGACACTGCTGTATCCAGGACTACTAAATAAATAATAAATATGAAACTCACTAAACACTGTGTATCTAATCAACCCA
Organism: Procambarus virginalis; assembly: GCA_020271785.1. Lineage (NCBI taxonomy): Eukaryota > Metazoa > Arthropoda > Malacostraca > Decapoda > Cambaridae > Procambarus > Procambarus virginalis. The sequence goes on along the minus strand of WNGS01146340.1, from coordinate 33,522 downwards.
ACAACCCAAGGAGCCGGTCGGCCTAACGAGGGAGCCTTTATACTAGCGGACAGCACGCTGGATTGGGATCCTGTGGTCCCTGGGTTCGATCCCAGCGCCGGCGGAAACATGGGCAGAGTTTCTGTCACCCNTTATTGTGACGGTAACGTGTTGGAAATGGTGGTCGGCAGTCTTCCAAATAGAGATGTCAATGCTGGGCCACATACATTTAAGTTATAAAAAAAAAAAGAAAAAAAAAGAGTGATGCTTGTCTAATAATCTGTGGTAAGGTAAGATATCGATAACACAAAATGTAAAAAAGTACTTTACTTAATCTAGAAAAAACAAAAAAATAAAGACAATTCCTTGGCATTTAAAATAATGTAAAAGAAAAACACATAAAATTATATATAACTAATTGAAAAGGGGGGAACTGGTTACGTTACACAAAGTAAATGGTGCTGGGAATATATGCGCTAGCTATAAACCTCTTATTGATCACACGAGGTGGGTCAAATTAGGTGTTCACAGCAGGAGCACGAGATATATTCTGGCTGAGAGAGCTGCAAGGGACTCCAACAATGACTGGCGATGAAATGTGATTGGCGGGAGCGGGGGTGGTGTGTGGTTGGCGGCCAATGAGAACGCAGGACGGCCGCAAGTCGCAGTTGGCTGGGAGCAGCAGTTGGCAGGTCGACCAGGTGTGCAGAGTGGGGGGAAGGAGGGAGTTGCAGGTGCGTGTGGCTGTCTTGATATATACGTTAAGCCACTATAAAAAGTATCTTGCATATTGTTGAGAACGTGATGAAGTAAGGAAATAGCAGGCTCAATCTCTGGGAGGATTATTGTCACAACTCTCCCCCGAAGCCTGCTGTTCCGGTTGAGTCACGTTTACGGGAGGTAGAGTGGGAGGTGGAGCTGCCTCTACCTCATGCACTCTGGAGAGGGCGTCTGATATGATGTAGTCAGACTCCTGGGTGTGGCAATCTTGAGGTGAAAATGGTGTAACTGGCAAGCCCATTATAGAAGTAGTCGATGGTTGAGTTGGGCTCTCTGTAGGAAATGAAGATGGTTGTGGTCCATGTAGATGGTGGTGGACTGGGTACTTTGCGGGTATGGAGCAAAGTGTTGCCTGAGTAGCTCCTTGTTGCTCGAGGTGTCGTTTATGGTAGTTGGTATGTAGAGTCTCTTCGCCTTGTTGTACTAGGTCACCCACGTTGCCGGTACCACTGGCGTCGCTATGGAGGATGGGAGACTTGATATCTGGCGAGGCGAGAGATTAGAATATGATAGAGGAGCACAATTATGGTGTTGAAAATGATGGTGAAGGTCAGTAAGGATTTCCGAATTAGAAAGCGCTGTCTCAGTGTCAGTGCTTTCGGAAGGAGAAGCAGGGAAGGTCTCACTGTGGCTATATGGACCTGTAAATGAGGTGAAATTGGTTAACACAGTGGGAGGAACCCCATGGTAGGGCTTGAGTAAATTGATGTGGCACAGCTGGGTCTTCCGCCGCCTATCGGGGGTCTCGAGAACGTAGTTGAAGTTGTTTCGGCACTCCTTAACACGGTAGGGTCCTGAGAACCTGTTCTGTAAAGGAGAACCTGGGATAGGGAAATAGGCAAGAACTAAGTCTCCTGGTTTAAACTTCCTTACTTTACAGTGCTGGTCGTAACGAGTCTTCATCCTCTCCTGGGCTTTCTGTAGGTTGTTGCTGGCAAAGGAATGGACCCTCTCTAGAATGTGTCGGAGGTTTTGAAGATACTGGGGCACATTCTGATGCTCACTGAAGGTGGCATCACGTAGAGAATCCTTGAAAGCCTTGAGAGGTGTACGGCACTTACGTCCGTAGAGCATCTCATAAGGAGATACTCCTAGTGACTCGTTGGGAAGACTTCTGAAAATACACATGATGAGATCAATTTGCCTATCCCAATCCTTTGAGGTCTCATTACAAAACTTTTTTAAGAGTGCCTTGATGGTTTGATGACTACGCTCGAGAGAACCCTGTGAAGCAGGATGATAGGGGCTGGACAGTACCTGTTTGATGTTGAACTCCTCCAGAGTCCGTTTGAAGAGATCACTGGTGAAGTTGGTGCCACAGTCGCTCTGTATCTCCCTCGGAAATCCATACTGGGTGAAGATTTTCAGTAGATTCTTCACCACTGTAGCAGCCGTAATATTTTTCACTGGAACTGCTATCGGAAATCTGGTGGTAGGACACAGGATGGTTAAGATATATGCATTGCCTGCACTGGTCCGAGGCAAAGGACCAACACAGTCAATAATAAGTTTGTGGAACGGTTCCTCAGGCACCTGGATGGGTATCAGTGGTGCTCTGGGAATGGAAACGTTCGGTTTCCCGGCTAACTGACACACGTGGCATAATTTGACATGATTCTTGACGTCGTTTACCATACCTGGCCAGTAGTAGTCTTGTCGAATTCCATGGTAAGTCTTGTTGAACCCGTAGTGTGACAAAGCGCCGTGGGCCAGGTGTAGAATCGTGGGCCGCAGGCTGGTAGGAATCACTAGTTGTTCAACGTCTGCCCAATCGTCCTCGTCCTTCAGTTTACTGGGTCTATACCTGCGATAGAGTAATTCGTTCTCCATAAAGAACCCAGGAACACTGTCGGATTGGGTTTCAGCCTGAAAGAATAATGGTGTCAAGGTAAGATCATCTCTCTGTAACTTACGGAACTCCACAGCGGTCAGGTTAGGGGGTAGTTTCGAAGGGTCCTGAGGGACAGCGGTAGCAGTAGAGTCAGCTGGCTGTGGTCGTGCAGCTTGAGCACGGGTGGTCCTCATAACAGGAGGAGAACCTTCATCACTCTCTTGAACCTTTGCTGGAACATGCTCAAAAATCGGGTTATCCAACACAGAGTTGCTTACCTCGGATATGTCCTTGACGATCAGGTTGTTTGGTTGTTGGTCTTCTGCCAAGTCGTTGCCCAGGAGAAGTTGCACTCCAGGCATGGGAAAAGGCTTTTCCCTGACGGCGACTTGGACTTCACCGGTCACGAAGGGACAATCTAGGTAAACTCTGGCAAGGGGATAAGGAGTTGTAGCAGTAAGGTCAGTGATGAACACAGTCTCTCCTGTGTAGGCGACGTTGGGCACAGCTGATTTCAAGACGATCGATTGTAGAGCCGCTGTGTCCCGCAGGATCTTAAGTCCAAAACGTCCCTCTGAATCTGAACCGTGGGTAGAGATAGTTCCTGGATATAGATGCTTGCTAAAGAGAGAGAGATCATTAGCATGAACACCAACATTCATTACAGGCTTACCGGACTTAGGGTGAGTAGGTTTAGACTTTCGATGTTACCTTTAGATTGGGACTTACCACATTTGTCAATGGTGTGTCCATACAGTCGACAATACCTGCAGTACAGCTGAGAGGTACCTTGATCTGGGCTCGCTTTCTCGTAACTGTACCAAGACTTCTTGCTGGTAGGTTCTGGTGTAAGCCGGTGGATGAGGCTGTAAGTGTCAGCTGACTTCGCGCACTTCACCAAATCTGTCTCTTCTTTGTCCGCTAAGTATATGCGGACAGGAGGAGGTACACGTCTCAAAAATTCTTCAACCAGTATGAGGTTGACAAGCTCTGAAAAAGTAGAGACATGTGCTGCCTCCAGCCACACCTAGATGTGCTCACCTACATGTGTTCACCAAGATGTGTTCACCTAGAAGTGCTCACCTACATGTGTTCACCAACATGTACTTACCTGCATGAGCTCACCTATAGGTGCTCACTTACATGCTCATCAGTAGTAGGGATGACGACTCAAAAACGATTTATTTTTTGGGGTGGGGGGGGGGAATATGCGTTTGAGTCGTCAGGTTTCCAGGTGAATTTAGCCAGTCACTGATTTGGAATTAAGGAGTTCTCATGAGAAAAATATTTTCCAAGATTTTAGAAGTTTGTTAAGAGTTCTTACGATGAAAACAAGTAGGTAAATCTTATAGAAAAATTTAGGAAAATATCCCCTTTAAGACACAACATTTCCAGGTAAACTCTACGGACACCTTTTGTCTGTTTTCAAAATCGCACATTTTCTGAGAATATGTTCACAGAAGTTATGTTAAGGAAAAGAAACATATTAGCCATGACGTTTAGTTTTATAAGCATTTAAGACCGAAAATTATTCAGAAATCAGTTTAAGCTCAAAATTCATCAGAGTCCAGTTTATGCCTGAAAATAATCAAAATAATAATCGTGTGAATATTACATAGCTGAGTACAAAAAGGGTAATAGAGGCCTTGATGTTTACTTTGATAAACCGGAGAAGGCCTTGATCTGAATTAATTTGATGAACTAAAATCGGAGGACAGGAATTGGAGCTCGGTTAATGTCTTGATTTATTTTATTATGTTAGAATTATAGTGATCTTAAATCTCAGGGGAGTTGGTCTGATAATAAAGAACATGTACAAATGAGCTAAGCAGGGAACGAGAGCTAGTGTTCGGTAATTGTTCGGAAAATTTTTACTATGTCTGAAAGTACCGCAGTTATAATTTTCATGGAAATTAGTCTGTTCCTAAAGAACTTGTAAAAATGAACTATGGTGGGGGACAAAAAAAGCTGGAGCTCAGTAACTGACTTGATCTTATTTACTGTGTATGAAATACAGCGGGTTTAAATTTCAGGGAATTTGATCTGCTACTAAAGAACTTGTACAAATGAACTATGGTGAAGGACGAGAGCTGGAGCTCGGTAACTAACTTGACCTTATTTACTGTGTCTGAAATACAGGGGGTATAAGTTTCAGGGAAATTAATTAGGTATTAACGAAGATATGAGAAGAAGCAAACGCTGAGGACAGGAGCTAGAACATGGTAATTGTTCGGATCTTATTTACTAACTCTGAAATATGACTGTATAAAATTTCAGGAGGTTTGGACTGTTAGTAAAGATGTTATGAGAGGGGGGTTAAGGCGGGAACAGGCTCTGGAGCTTGCTTACTGACTGGGGTTGATTTACTACGTCTGAAGTATGACTGTTAAAAATTAGGTTAAAATTGGGCTATTAGTAGCAAAAATGTGGTCTCTTAACAAATTTTGGTCTTGAATTGGACTCTGATTAATTTCGATCTTGAATTGGACTCTTGATTATTTTGGGTATAAACCGGACTCTGAATATTTTCGGGAACAAACTGGACTCTGATTAAGTTTGCTCACAAAGTGGAATAATTTATCTTAACAATAGGACTGTTAATTTTTCAGGCTAAAACTGGACTCTTTTCAGGCATAAACTGGTTTCTGACTAATTTTCGGTCTTAAATGCTTATAAAGCTAAATGTCATAGCTAAGATGTTTTGTTTTCCTTAACAAAACTTCTGTGAACATATTCTCAGAAAATGTGCGATTTTGAAAACAGACAAAATTTGTCCATACAGTTTACCTGGAAACGTTGTGTCTTAAAGGGGCAAGGAACAGGTTGGGTTACCGTTACCTGTTTCAAGTGGCTGCAGGTGACGGATCTCCCAATCCTAAGCACTCCAGTTGCAAACTCTGTGAGCAGGAACTACGGCACGATCTCCCGCACTACATCACTGAATGCCCAGTTATTAGACCTTTCAGACCAGTTGGAATGAGGTACCTGGAGCTTTGCAACTACTTTATTCACTCTCGTATTCTTGAAGATATCCTCACAGTGTACCCAAAATTTGCCAGTGCAGGCTACTAAAAATATGGCCCTGTATGACTAACCATCCTGCGAGATGGGGACTTTTATTACCACTGCTACCTTATTTAATCTTGTGTTGATGATATCCTCAAAATGCTTCCGGAGTCTGCCAGTGCTGACTGCCTATCACATGCCTCTGTATGACTAACCATCCTGTGTGATATGGATTTTTTAGCATCACCTAGTTAACTTTTTTGACACACTGTACTCCACTTCATATAATCTAGGGTAGCTGCACTATTGTAGATGTACCTCATCTAATTAAAAAAAAAAGATTAAAAAAATTAAAAGAGATGTAGATGTGAAAGAGGAGAGGGCCAAGTATGCTGCCCTGAGGAACACCAATGTTGATGGGTAGGGTGGGGGTTAGTTTAGTTCATTTATTATGCACCCCATACCCATCCCGTGGGCGGTAGTCGAAAGGGTTACAGAGGCACATAATGGGCTCAGGGACTGAACCCCACAATTCATTTAGCTAAGCAAGTTACAATCGTGATGAGCTAGTTACAAAGTTCAATATAAGTCGTCACATCAACAATGGGTTCGATATCGACCTCAGGTACAGGTTCTAAATTAAGCAACTGACATACGTGGAGAGCTAGTGTCACAATTTATATGTTTTTTTTTTTTTTTTTTTGAGATATATACAAGAGTTGTTACATTCTTGTACAGCCACTAGTACGCGTAGCGTTTCGGGCAGGTCCCTGGAATACGATCCCGCCGCGAAGAATCGTTTTTTCATCCAAGTACACATTTTACTGTTGCGTTAAACAGAGGCTACAGTTAAGGATTTGCGCCCAGTAAATCCTCCCCGGCCAGGATACGAACCCATGACATAGCGCTCGCGGAACGCCAGGCGAGTGTCTTACCACTACACCACGGGGATGTTTGTCCTGCACACCGCCCCCCATCCCGCGGGCAGCGGTGGATAGGTTACAATCACTCAGTTACTACCTACAGTTAGCAAACTGGGGATATTTAGCTAAAATTTCTGGTAGCAGATCATTTTGAATGAAATATTTACACATCGCTGGAACATTGGTTATAGAATTGTCTCTAAATTCACGTATCTTTTCGCACTCCATCACATAGTGACGGAGGGTGTGCGAATAATTTAGTTGACACAGTTTACATTTGGTCAGGTCTACATCAGCAGATAATGAAAATTCCCAGAGATACTTGTAACCGAGTCTAAGCCGAGCAGTAGTAACATCTAGAAGTCTGCTGATTTTATTGGATGATCCATAGATGTGTGGCTCCTCTTGCATGATAGTATGATGATAGATGGAATTACTGGTGTCAATTTCACTTTGCCTCAGATCTACAAGATCTTGTTGAAGTTCTCGGTGTACTGCTGCTCTCAGATTGCTCATTGACAATCCAAGGTTACACTCAACGGCTCCTTTAAAGGCAGATTCTTTGGCTAACTTATCAGCTCTATCATGCATTCGGAGGCCAACATGAGATGGAGACCACATGAAATGGAACTTGATACATTAATTGTAAGTGACTCCTTATCATCCTTAAATGCTCTCAACTCCTTAAGACATAACTGTAACATGCTCGTGTCCGAAGTAGGGTGGGAGAAATTGAATTATTCACAGAAACATACTGGAGCCTGTCAGTAAGGTAAGATTTGAGGTATTGCAGGGAGTGTCCTCTGACTCCATAATGATGCAATTTAAGAAGAAGGTTTTGGTGGTTGACAGTGTCAAAAGCCTTACGCAGGCCCACAAATAACCCAACAGGGAACTCATTTTTATCAAGAGCTGCATGAATCAAGTTAATCATACTAATAAGTGCATCGTTAGTGCTTTTTTAGGTCTGAAGCCATATTGACATGTGCTAAGTATATTGTGTTTGGCTAGATAAGGGTAAAGCTGCTTGTAGATTAGTTTTTCAAATGTTTTTGACAAGTTAGGCAGGATTATGGGTCTGTAGTTGATAACATCTGTGAGATCACCACATTTGTGGACAGGGGTTACTCTTGTTTTTTTTAGAATATCTGGAAAGGTTTGGAGTTCAGGTGACTTGTTGAAGAGCAAAGCAATAGCAGGGGCTAAAGATCTGGAGGCTTTTTTGTAAATTAAAGTTGGAATCTCCTCAAGGGCACTAGACTTGGTTTTAAGGGAAAGGATTATGTCAGTAACATCAGTGGAGTTAGTAGGCATTAGGTACAGAGACTGTGGATAGTTACCTGTAAGATAGTCCTGGATATTAGTATTGGACGATGGAATATCATTTGCAAGGGATGACCCAATGGAAGAGAAGAACCTATTGAACTCAAGAGCAGTGTCAGAGGCTGAAAGCAGGCCATCATTATTTAATAGGAGTATTGGTTTGTTATTTATAATCTTTTTTGATCCCAATATTTGAGAAATTGTGCTCCATGTTTTCTTAATATTGCCCTTTGTGTGGGTAAATTTGTCTTCGTAGTATTTAATTTTGGCTCGTCTAATTATTTTAGATAGCAATGATGAGTAATTCTTTGAGAATTCTTTGGAGACAATTCCTAACCTATACTTCTTTTCAAGGTCATGTTTTTTATTAATGGATTTAAGTATCCCTTTTGTAAGCCAAGGATTGTTTAGCCTTTTAGTTGTGACTTGTTTCTTTAGCATAGGACAGTGGGTGTTATAAAGGCTGAGAGTTTTTTGAAGAAATGATTGAACTGCTAAGTTGATGTCCCCTATGTTCCCTAATTCAGATTCCCAGTTGATATTAGCAGCAGCAGCTATTAAATTGCTTATAGCAGTTTCATTGTGCAGCCTAAAGCTTATCTCCCTTGCCACTAGAGGTGGTTTGTTAATGTTGGTTAGGAGAAATGTGGGTAATGGTCTGTAGATGGTTATCCCTGAAGTAAGTGGAGAAGTTATGTTGGTCCAGATGTGATCAAGAGCCGTGGCAGTACTGTCAGTGATTCTAGTAGGTCTAGTGATTACGGGTATGAGGAAGCAGGAATTCATACAGTTGAGGAAGCTAGCAGAAGAAGAGTTATCAGGCACGCAGAGGTCAACGTTAAAGTCACCAGAAATAATTAAGTGGTTTTTGTTCAGTCGGTTCTCTAGTATAAGATTTCTAAGGTTTGAGTTAAATTCAGTCACATCAGTGTTAGGAACCCTGTAGACTGCTCTCCCAGTCAAGGCAGCATCGTTACGCTTTACTTTGAAGGAGGCAAATATATACTCTCCTCTACCGCCTGCGTCAAATCCGTCATCAAAACCCAGATGCGATTCATCAGTGCTTCGTTAGAGATGGCTTGATTAAAGTGAGAAGAACTTCAGTAGGTAAAATGTTTACAATTGCTAATGAGGATACCTGGTACCTGTTGATACCTAGTTGATGGGGTTCTGGGAGTTCTTCTACTCCCCAAGCCCCGCCCGAGCCCAGACTTGACTTGTGAGAGTTTGGTCCACCAGGCTATTGCTTGGAGCAGCCCGCAGGCCCACATACCTACCACAGCCCGGTTGGTCCGGCACTCCTTGAAGGAAACAACCTAGTTTCCTCTTGAAGATGTCCACGGTTGTTCCTGTAATATTTCTGATGCTTGCTGGTAGGACGTTGAACAACCGTGGACCTCTGATGTTCATGCAGTGTTCTCTGATTGTGCCCATGGCACCTCTGCTCTTCACTGGTTCTATTCTGCATTTTCTTTCATGTCGTTCACTCCAGTGCGTTGTTATTTTACTGTGCAGATTTGGGACCTGTTCCTCCAGTATTTTCCATGTGTATATTATTTGATATCTCTCTCGTCTCCTTTCTAGTGAGGACATTTGGAGAGCTTTGAGACGATCCCAATAATTTAGGTGCTTTATCTCCTCTATGCGTGCCGTATATGTTCTCTGTATTCCCTCAATTTCAGCAATCTCTCCTGCTCTGAAGGAGGGAGTGAGTACTGAGCAGTACTCAAGACGGGACAACACAAGTGATTTGAAGAGTACAACCATTGTGATGGGATCTCTGGACTTGAAGGTTCTTGTAATCCATCCTATCATTTTTCTGGCTGACGCAATACTTGCTTGGTTATGCTCCCTAAACGTTAGGTCGTCGGACATCATTATTCTCAAATCCTTGACATGCTGTTTTCCTACTATACGCAGATTCGATTGTGTTTTGTACCCTGTATTATGTTTAAGATCCTCATTTTTGCCGTATTTAAGTACTTGGAATTTATCACCGTTAAACATCATGTTATTTTCTGCTGCCCAATCGAAAACTTTGTTAATATCTGTTTGTAGTTTATCAATGTCTACAGCAGAGGTAATTTTCATGCTGATTTTTGTTTCAACTGCAAAGGATGACACGAAGCTGTGACTTGTGTTTTTGTCTATGTCGGATATGAGAATAAGGAACAGCAGTGGTGCAAGGACTGTACCTTGAGGTACAGAGCTTTTAACTGCGCTCGGACTCGATTTTACTTGATTGACTGTTACTCTTTGTGTTCTGTTCGACAGGAAATTGAGTATCCAGCGTCCTACTTTACCAGTTATACCCATTGACCTCATTTTGTGTGCAATCACTCCATGGTCACATTTGTCGAATGCCTTTGCAAAATCTGTGTATATGACATCTGCATTATGTTTTTCCTCTAATGCCTCCGTGATTTTGTCATAGTGGTCAAGTAGCTGTGAGAGGCATGATCTTCCTGCTCTAAATCCATGTGACCATTGTTGTTGAGGATAATTGTATCCTCATTGTCATTGTTGTATCCATTGTTGAGGATAACCTCAACACTTTCCTCTCCCAATGTGGTTTGTCTCTCCTTATTATCACTCTCAATGAGTCAACATAATTAACCCCCTTGTCACCTAGTGCGGTCTAGGTATTCTAAGTCACTTTGTTTCACTTTTTAAATAAATTTTTAATTTACTTTTTAGTAGTCATTTATTGGAATTAATTAATTGAGTGCATAAATATTTCTTTAGGTCTTATTAATTATACGATCATAACTAAACTATTTATAGATAATAATCATTAGCTTAAATTTGCCTATGTTTATTATTCAACTTTTTTTCTATGAATTCATTTATTACCTAGGTTGCCTAGCCTCGCCATACTCCCTTACTCTATTGTACCCCTGGCTTTGCCTGTGTCTCAAAATGCAAATTATTACTTAGAGTGTACCTGTTACGATCCTGGGTTCATCAGTGGAAACCAGAGGTTAAATTGAGCTCGGTATAATTTACTTTACATTATTTAATGCGCTTGCTGATGCGTGGTTGTCCTATCTTCCTTGCCAGACGTAAGACGAATCTTGTTCACACAGAGCATTCAGACTCTTGAGCTTGTTGTGGATTAATTATAAGTGAAGTAATTATTAACTATCCTTAGAACGAGTAAAGTAAAGAATATTGTACGTCAGTGTTATAAATTAGATGTTCTGATATGGGGGATCTAATATTATGGAGTAGGGTCAGCAGTAGAATAAAGATGTATCACAAGTAATGGAGATTATATAGGCCCGGTCCCCAATAAAAATATGAAACAGTATTAACTAAAGTGGCTTCCAGAAAATGTCAGCCTAGAGTTTGATCATTGATCTCCTACACAGGAAGAATGGATACTCCTTTAAAACTAACTTACTTATTTATTAACCCCTTAACAACCCCCCAGATACATTAAATAACAATAACAAATATCACTTTACAACACTATCTTACGTTAAAAGCCTTGGTCCACTTAGGCAGGATACAAGGTTTTACAATTGGACAAGCTAGGGTAAAGTCTACTAGTGAAGAACTTGAAGCTTCAGGCAGCTTAGGGTAGTGAGCCCACGTGGTGTACCCTGACACAACACAACACTCAGGGGTACCCAAAACACTGGCTGATACTACACAGTATCTACACAAGTCTTACAATTCCAGAGTAGGCACGGTTATACTCAAAAGTACTTATCTTAGTAGTTACTGGAACTTAAGGTAAGGGAAAGGGAGGAGGAGAAGAATCGAGGCAGAGCCCCCACAGGTAGGTGTTTACACCTCACAGCCTGAACAGAGAAGGACGCCGCAGCCTCTAGCATGAGCTCTCCCCAGCTGTTGCCGGGGAGACAACAGCTGATCATGCCGCTTGTAATCATTACAAATCTTCATTGACGTAAAACTGGTTACCTTAATAGTTCTAAGAATAGTTAATAATTACTACATGGTTATACTTAATCCACAACAAGCTCAAGAGTCTGAATGCTCTGTGAGAAACAAGATTTGTCTTACGTCTGGCAAGGAAGATAGGAATGAACCACAACAAGCGCACCAAATAATGTAACGTAAATTATTTAAGAGCTCAATTTGACCTCTGGTTTCCAACAGAGGAACCCAGGGTCGTAACAGTCAGTGAAGATTTGTAATGTGTATAAGCTGCACGATCAATTAGGCTCTTTCCGGCACCACAACAACTCGGGAGCTCGGCGGCTGGACGTTTTGCGTTCTTCTCTGTTCGGGCTGTGTGGTGTAGAGACGTAGCTACCTGTGGGTCTCTGCCTGGATTCTCCTCTTCCTTCTCCTTCTCTCTTCCCTTACCCTATCCTGTGTCTAGTTTACAAAGCTAAGTAACGGTTGCATGTACGTTTTCTGGCATAAGTGTGTAGATATTGTGTAGTATAAGCCAGTGTTTTGGATACCCCTAAGTGTTGTGTTGTGTTAGGGTACACCATGTGGGCTCACTACCCTAAGCTGCCTCAAGCTTCCAGTTCTTCACTAGTAGACTTTACCCTAGCTTGTCCTAATTGTAAAATTTTGTATCCTGTCTATGTGGACCAAGGCTTTTAATGTAAGACAGGGTGGTAAAGTAATTTTTGTTATTGTTATTTAATGTATATAAGGGGTTGTTAAGAGGGTTTAATAAATAAGTTAGTTTTAAATGAGTATCCATTCTTCCGGTGTAAGATATCAATGATCTACCTCTAGGCTAACATTTTCTTGAAGCCAATACGTTAACACTGATTTATATTTTATTGGGGGCCGGGCCTAATTGTGTCACTACCCTGTTACACCTTGATTCTAACTGCTGACCCTTTCCATAATATAGTAGACCCCCCATAGCAGCTCATAAACTTATAACAGTACCAGAGAGTACATGTAAGCAATCTACCTCATTTTTCTTTTTTTGTTCATTTTTGTGTTTATTTTGTATAGTCTTGTTTATATATATTTTTCCCCCTTTTATATAAAAAATATATTTTGTAATTGCCATTCTTGCCTTGTTTTCCAACAACCAGCCTTTTTGTGCAGACAAGTATAGACCCAGAACTAAACCTCTCATCCACTATCTATGACACTCATCACTTTAATGATCAAAATTGCAGATATTTTACATCACATGATGTAAACAATGTATTAATACATAATCACAATATCTCTGTAATCAACTTAAACGTTAGATCTCTAGGTAAACACTTCGATGATATTAGTGCCTTGATTGAAACTATTGACAACAAATTCTCTTTTATTATACTTACTGAAACGTGGTTAAAAGAGGATACTACTCAACTCTTTAACATGCCTAACTACTCAGCAATTCACAACTGTTGTCAAATTCAGAGAGGTGTTGGTACTGCTCTTCACTACCACCAAGAACTGACATGCTTAAAAGTAATTAATAGCACTAGAGACTGCTGTGGGGAGTATATCTTCGCCAATTTCAGAGTCAAGGGTGCTGAGTCTGTCCTGTCTGTGGGTGCAGTCTATAGAATTCCTAACACTGATGTGTCCGAATTAAACTCGAACCTTAGAAATCTAATACTAGATAACAGACTGAACAAAAACCATCTAATTATCGCAGGGGACTTTAATATTGACCTCTGCGAGCCTGAACACCCTACCGGCTAATTATCGCAGGGGACTTTAATATTGACCTCTGCGAGCCTGAATACCCTACTGCTGTTAGCTTCCTCAACTGTATGAATTCCTGCTTCCTCATACCCTTAATCACTAGACCTACTAGAATCACTGATAGTACTGCCAAGACTCTAGATCACATCTGGACCAACATAACCTCTCCGCTTACTTCAGGTATAATCACCTATAGCACTACAGACCATTACCCAACATTTCTCTTAACTAACATTAACAAACCACCTCGAGAGTCAAGGAGTTAAGTTTTAGGCTGCACAATGAAACTGCTATAGGAAATTTTCTAACTGCTGCTGCTAATGTCAACTGGGAGTCCGAGTTACGTAACATAGGGGACATCAACCTAGCAGTGCAATCTTTTCTTCAAAAAACTCTCAGCCTTTATAACACCCACTGTCCTATGCTAACGAAACAAGTCACAACCAAAAGGCTAAACAATCCTTGGCTTACAAAGGGAATACTTAAGTCCTTTAATACAAAACATGACCTTAAGAAGAAGTATAGGTTAGGAACCGTCTCCAAAGAATTCTCAAAGAATTACTCGTTATTGCTATCTAAAATAATTAGACGAGCCAAAACTAAATACTACGAAGATTAATTTACCCAAATAAAGAGCAACATTAAAAAAACTTGGAGCACAATTTCACAAATATTGGGATCAAAGAAGATTTTAAATAACAAACTAACACTCCTGTCCAATAACGATGGTCAGCTTTCAGCTTCTGATTTTGCTATTGAGTTCAATAGGTTCTTCTCTTCCATTGGGTCATCCCTTGCAAATGATATTCCATCTTCCAGTACTGATGTTAAGGACTATCTTACAGCTAACTATCCACAGTCTCTGTACCTAAAGCCTACAAATTCAATTGATGTTAATGAGACAATCCTTTCCCTTAAAACCAAGTCTAGTGCCCTTGAGGAGATACCAACTTTAATTTACAAAAAATCCTCCAGATCTTTAGCCCCTGCTATTGCATTGCTCTTCAACAAGTCACTTGAACTCCAAACCTTTCCAGATATTCTAAAAAAAAGCGAGAGTAACCCCTGCCCACAAATGTGGTGATCTCACAGATGTTAACAGCTACAGACCTATATCAATCCTGCCTAACTTGTCAAAAATATTTGAAAAACTAATCTACAAGCAGCTTTACTCTTATCTAGCCAAACACAACGTACTTAACTCTTGTCAATATGGCTTCAGTCCAAAAAAAGCACTAACGATGCACTTATTAGTATGATTAACTTGATTCATGCAGCTCTTGATAAAAATGAGTTCCCTGTTGGGTTATTTGTGGACCTGCGGAAGGCTTTTGACACTGTCAACCACCAAAACTTCTTCTTAAATTACATCATTATGGAGTCAGAGGACACTCCCTGCAATGCCTCAAATCTTACCTTACTGACAGGCTCCAGTATGTTTCTGTGAATAATTCAATTTCTCCTACCCTACCCGTCAACATTGGTATTCCTCAGGGCAGCATACTTGGCCCTCTCCTCTTTCTCATCTACATTAATGACCTTCCAAATGCCTCCCAACACCTCAAACCAATTCTGTTTGCTGACGACATAACCTTCATTTACTCCAGTCCTGACCCTCTTGCTCTAAATGCCACAGTGAATACTGAGCTAAATAAAGTCCATCTTTGGTAACTGCCAACAAACTCACCCTTAACATTGACAAAACTTTCTATATTCTGTTTGGCAATAAATTCTCTAATCAAATAAATCTCAGGATAAACAATACCCAAATTTGTAACAAAATAGATGGCAAATTCCTTGGCGTTCTCATTAACCACAAGCTAAATTTCCAGGGACACATTCTAAATATATGAAAAAAAAATTCAAAAACTGTTGGCATTCTTTCTAAGATCAAATATTATGTACCTCGCCCTGCACTGGTGATGCTGTATTACTCCCTCATCTATCCATATCTCAACTACGGTATTTGTGCTTGGGGTTCTACTACCTAAAATCATTTACTTCCTCTAATTACTCAACACAAAGTTGCTATTAGGACAATATCCAACTCTGGCCCCAGACATCACTCGGTACCCCTACTGAAATCTCTGAATATGTTAGATATTAAGTCACTGCACATTCTCTCATGTGTATTATACATATATAAAACGCTGAACTGTAATGCCAATCCTGACCTCAAAAGCTTCGTTGAAGGTTGTAACAGAACCCATGAGCACCACACCAGAAACAAATACAGTTTTGATATTCCAAGAGTACTCCTTAATGAAACTAGAAATGCTCTACAAATCAAGGGACCCAGAATGTGGAATGACCTTCCCAGTC
The DNA here is from genome assembly GCA_020271785.1 of Procambarus virginalis. Lineage (NCBI taxonomy): Eukaryota > Metazoa > Arthropoda > Malacostraca > Decapoda > Cambaridae > Procambarus > Procambarus virginalis. The sequence goes on along the minus strand of WNGS01146340.1, from coordinate 17,712 downwards.
ATGTTAAAGACTGTACCTCTCTCAACCAGTTTAAGATAAAAACTAAGCACTACCTAATAAATTCCCTGTAACCTACCTTACCCCTATATTGTCAACCCATGTCTGTTTTTTTAAACAACGCTGTTTGTCGACCTAATTGTATTTGTGCTGTTTTTTCTGCCATGTTCCCCCTTTTTTATTTTTATTTTTATTTGTTATCAACACATTTTATACTTTAATCTCAATTAGTATTAAGTTTTAGTCCTTAATGTTTTTCCTGCTAGAAACGCTTTGCGTAATAGTGGCTTTAGGCATTGTATGTACTAGCTCTATCTATAAATCTATCAATTTTTGTAAAACCTCTTGTATGTATGTACTTTAACTGAATAAACATTTATTCAATTATACTTATAAGGGTCTCTAGATTTAATTACTTTTAAGCAAGTCAGTGCATGGTGGTAGTAAAGAGAAGTACCACCACCTCTTTGTTTAGGACGACAGTTGTGAATGGCTGAGTAGTTAGGTATGTTGTAGAGTTGAGAAGTGTTCTCTTTTAACCACGTTTCAGTAAACACAATAAAAGAGAATTTGTTGTCAGCTGTTTGACTCAGGGCATTAACATCATCAAAGTGCTTGCTATGAGATCTTACATTCAAGTTATTTACAGAAGTTAGTTTAGTTTAGTTCATTTATTATGCACCCCATACCCATCCCGTGGGCGGTAGTGGAAAGAGTTACAGAGGCACATAATGGGCTCAGGGACTGAACCCCACAGTTCATTTAGCTAAGCAAGTTACAATCTTGATGAGCTAGTTACAAAATTCAATATAAGTCGTCACATCAACAATGGGTTCGAGATCGACCTCAGGTACAGGTTCTAAATTAAGCAACTGACATACGTGGAGAGCTAGTGTCACAATTTATATGTTTGTCCTGCACACCGCCCCCCATCCAGCGGGCAGCGGTGGATAGGTTACAATCACTCAATTACTACCTACAGTTAGCAAACTGGAGATATTTGGCTAAAATTTCTGGTAGCAGATCATTTTGAATGAAATATTTACACATCGCTGGAACATTGGTTATAGAATTGTCTCTAAATTCACGTATCTTTTCGCACTCCATCACATAGTGACGGAGGGTGTGCGAATAATTTTGTTGACACAGTTTACATTTGGTCAGGTCTAAACATTGTGATTACACGCTAAAACATTGTTTACATCATGAACTCTGTAATATCTGCAATTTTGATCATTAAAGTGCTGATTGTCATAGATATTAGATAAGAGGTTAAGGTCTGGATCTATAATAGTTTGCATAAGAGGGCTGTTTTACAGAAAAGCCAAAAGGCAATGATAAAAGAACTAGCTATGAAAAAATATATATAAAACTATACACAAACATGTGGTAGGCTGCTTAAGAGTACTATCAGGTACACTGTAGGTAATTATTTGCACTAATGATCAAAATTGCACAGGCAAAGCAATGAGCACAATGGAGCAATGATTGTTGGGCTAGGCAACCTGGGTTACAAAGAAAAAGTAGAATAAAAATTCTAAAGTAATATAAACTTAATGGTAATTTAAGTGATAAAAACTTAATGGGAACTTAGGAATGTGAAAAATGAACTAGAATAATTAATAATAATAGATGCCAAAAAAGTAAAAAAGCAACTATGAAATCTATAAAATGAAAAGCTTACTTACTGTACTATTATAAGTACACTATAGTTGAATACTAAAGTTACACTAAAACAAAATGAGGTAGTTTAAATAGAGATACACTCAGGAACACTGGATAATGAAGTTTATACTAGAGGACACAGGCAAAGCCAGTGTACTATGGAACATGGGAGTAAAAAGAAAAAAGACAGTAATAAAGATGACAATTTTTTTTTAAATAAAGTTAAAACCTTTTGCGAGGAAAGGCAGAGCTAAAGTACACAATGGTAGTTAAATGAGATTATAATTTGAATTCTGGCTATACAGCAGCTATCCCACAGTCACTCAGGAAAGAATTAAGGTGAGCTTCAATGGTTATTGAATAGGTTTTTCCAGTGTCAGTCCTCCTAGCTATAATTTTACCATCTCGCACAAAACAATGTTTAATTATAGGGGAATTTTTGCAGAAACCATGCAGTTTAAAAAAAAAGATTTTGCCTGAACCTGATCAGACATTCATTCACATAAACAGAGGATTTACTAGCGACTGCAGATGTGATAAGATCAGACTTGCGGGAGCAGCTATCTAGTTTAACTCGAATTCTCCTGTTATTTGTACCAGATGATTTGGTACCCACTCTGCAAGCTGATTTGATGTCACTTTTTTTGGACTGAATACCTTAACTTATCCTGCAATACCTTGATCACGATGGCAGCACAGTCTTCTCCATCAGTTTTATGGGGAAAATCACGTGAAGAGATAATTACAGACTCAAGTAGTTTATGTTGGTCTGTTTCGTCTTGGGTAACAGTGTGTTGCTGTTGTAGGTTGTCCAGATGGTTCTCAAACATTTGTAACATTTCTTCCTGTTTTCTAGTGGTTTCATCTGGATTGAAGTTAGTAACTGTGTTCTTGAGAAGGCATAATTCTTGTTCGAGGTGGACGACTTTGGTAGATAGATCTTGATAGATTCTAAATATATCTATCAAGATATTTTGTATTTCTATTTGTATTTGTAACTTTGAGAATGTTGGTCTTGTACATAACAGTAAGAGCACCAACGTCACGATAGGTGTTGCAGGCTCTGATGTTCAGACCGTTCCCACCAGACTTGGTCAAGACTAAAGATAAGCCTTCTTGACCGTCTCTCCACTTTGTCCAACAGACTGACGAAAGATGGGGGGCAGACCATCCAGCAAAGGAGTGCATATGAGGTGTTCGTTGAGAACGAACTTGTGCTTCATATAAGGTTTTGCAGCCCTTGCTGTCAAGAAGGTGTGAGATGCGCCGTAGTTCTTTAAGTTTCCTGGCTGCTTTTTGAGCTAGGATAAGCACATTGCTCTTCATTGTCATTGAAGAGTCGAACTTCATTCCCATTTTTTTTGTTACTAACACATTTAGGTACATTTACATTTTTGCAGCTATCCTGGACTAAATGAAGGGGAGTACAGTGTGTCAAAAATTCTAGCTACGTGGTGCTAAATATTCCCATCACACAGGATCGTTAGTCATAGAAAGGCATGTGATCAGTAGTCTGCACTGGCAAACTCTGGGTGTATTATGAGGATATCTTGATATATATATTTAGAATGTGTCCCTGGAAATTCAGTTTGTGGTCAATGAGAACGCCAAAAAATTTGCCATCAATTTTGTTACAAATTTGGGTATTATTTATCCTGAGATTTATTTGAATTGAAGATTTATTGCCAAACAAGATATAGAAAGTTTTGTCAATGTTGAGGGTGAGTTTGTTGGCAGTTAGCCAAAGATGGACTTTATTCAACTCAGCATTCACTGTGCCATTTAGAGCAAGGGGGGATCAGGACTGGAATAAATTAAGGTTGTGTCAGCAAATAGAATTGGTTTGAGATGTTGGGAGGCATTTGGAAGGTCATTAATGTAGATGAGAAAGAGGAGAGGGCCAAGTATGCTGCCCTGAGGAACACCAATGTTGATGGGTAGGGTGGGAGAAATTGAATTATTCACAGAAACATACTGGAGCCTGTCAGTAAGGTAAGATTTGAGGTATTGCAGGGAGTGACCTCTGACTCCATAATGATGTAATATAAGAAGAAGGTTTTGGTGGTTGACAGTGCCAAAAGCCTTGCGCAGGTCCACAAATAACCCAACAGGGAACTCATTTTTATCAAGAGCTGCATGTATCAAGGAAATCATACTAAGAAGTGCATCGTTAGTTAGTTTAGTTCATTTATTATGCACCCCATACCCATCCTGTGGGCGGTAGTGGAAAGGGTTACAGAGGCACATAATGGGCTCAGGGACTGAACCCCACAATTCATTTAGCTAAGCAAGTTACAATCTTGATGAGCTAGTTACAAAATTCAATATAAGTCGTCACATCAACAATGGGTTCGAGATCGACCTCAAATACAGGTTCTAAATTAAGCAACTGACATATGTGGAGAGCTAGTGTCACAATTTATATGTTTGTCCTGCACACCGCCCCCCATCCAGTGGGTAGCGGTGGATAGGTTACAATCACTCAGTTACTACCTGCAGTTAGCAAACTGGGGATATTTGGCTAGAATTTCTGGTAGCAGATCATTTTGAATGAAATATTTACACATCGCTGGAACATTGGTTATAGAATTGTCTCTAAATTCACGTATGTTTTCGCACTCCATCACATAGTGACGGAGGGTGTGGGAATAATTTTGTTGACACAGTTTACATTTGGTTAGGTCTACATCAGCAGGTAATGAGAATTCCCAGAGATACTTGTAACCGAGTCTAAGCCGAGCAGTAGTAACATCTAGAAGTCTGCTGATTTTATTGGATGATCCATAGATGTGGGGCTCCTCTTGCATGATAGTATGATGATAGATGGAATTACTGGTGTCAATTTCACTTTGTCTCAGATCTACAAGATCTTGTTGAAGTTCTCGGTGAACTGCTGCTCTCAGATTGCTCATTGACAATCCAAGGTTAAACTCAACGGCTCCTTTAAAGGCAGATTCTTTGGCTAACTTATCAGCTCTATCATGCATTCGGAGGCCAACATGAGATGGAGACCACATGAAATGGACTCTGTTAACATCCTTAATAATTTTGTTGTATTTGTGTCTAGCTTCGGAGCATGTTACTGTAACGAGCATGTTACAGTTTTGTCTTAAAGAGTTGAGAGCATTTAAGGATGATAAGGAGTCACTTACAATTAATGTATCAAGTTTGGAGACTTGTACACATTTCAGTGCAAGGAGCAAGGCAAATAGTTCAGTCTGAAGGGTAGAGGCCCAGTTGTTTATACGGACTCCCCACTCAAAGTACAAGCCATCGCCCATTGTTAGCACAACTGCACTTCCAGCTGCACCCGGGAATCAGCTGCGGTGTAGGGAATCATCAGTGTATATGATTTGAGAGAGAGAATGCTCTGTGGACACAGCATCAATATGGCTTAAGGCGTTGAGCTTTGCCTCAAGACGAAGCTTGGGCATCGTTAGTGCTTTTTTTGGGTCTGTAGCCATATTGACAAGAGCTAAGTATATTGAGTTTGGCTAGATAAGAGTAAAGCTGGTTGTAGATTAGTTTTTCAAATATTTTTGACAAGTTTGGCAGGATTGATATAGGTCTGTAGTTGTTAATATCAGTGAGATCACCACATTTGTGGACAGGGGTTACTCTCACTTTTTTTTAGAATATCTGGAAAGGTTTGGAGTTCAAGTGACTTATTGAAGAGCAATGAAATAGCAGGGGCTAAAGATCTGGAGGCTTTTTTGTAAATTAAAGTTGGTATCTCCTCAAGGGCACTAGACTTGGTTTTACGGGAAAGGATTATCTCATTAACATCAGTGGAATTTGTAGGCTTTAGGTACAGGGACTGTGGATAGTTACCTGTAAGATAGTCCTTAACATCAGTACTGGAAGATGGAATGTCATTTGCAAGGGATGACCCAGTGGAAGAGAAGAACCTATTGAACTCAATAGCAGAATCAGAGGCTGTAAGTTGACCATCGTTATTTGACAGGAGTATTGGTTTGTTATTTAAACTCTTCTTTGATCCCAATATTTGTGAAATTGTGCTCCATGTTTTCTTAATGTTGCCCTTTGTTTGGGTAAATTTATCTTCGTAGTATTTAGTTTTGGCTCTTCTAATTATTTTAGATAGCAATAACAAGTAATTCTTTGAAAATTCTTTGGAGACGATTCCTAACCTATACTTCTTCTCAAGGTCATGTTTTTTTTATTAATGGATTTAAGTATTCACTTTGTAAGCGAAGGATTGTTTAGCCTTTTAGTTGTGACTTGTTTCGTTAGCATAGGACAGTGGGTGTTATAAAGGCTGAGAGTTTTTTGAAGAAAAGATTGCACTGCTAGGTTGATGTCCCGTATGTTACCTAATTCGGACTCCCAGTTGGCATTAGCAGCAGCAGCTATAAAACTTCCTATGGCAGTTTCATTGTGCAGCCTAAAGCTAGTCTCTAGAGGTGGTTTGTTAATGTTAGTTAGGAAAAATGTGGGGTAATGGTCTGTATTGCTTTTGATGATTATCCCTGAAGTAAGCGGAGAGGTTATGTTGGTCCATATGTGATCAAGAGCCGTGGTAGTACTATCAATGATTCTAGTAGGTCTAGAGATTGAGGGTATGAGGAAGCAAGAATTCATACAGTTGAGGAAGCTGGCAGCAGTAGGGTTTTCAGGTTCGCAGAAGTCAATATTAAAGTCCCCTGCGATAATAAGATGGTTTTTGTTCAGTCTGTTATCTAGTATTAGATTTCTAAGGTTAGAGTTGAATTCGGACACATCAGTAGAGGTTTTAGTGCCAGATAGCCCCCACTTATCAAACAATGCGGGGTACTTATCAAACAATGGAATCAGAGGTGGGGTGCCAGATAATCCCACTTATCAAACAATGGAATCAGGTATATGTATATATGCTGGTTAGCATTGTAAATATGTGGCCACGTTTGTGGTAGAAAATAATAAATAAATAAATAAATAAATAAATAAATAAATAAATAAATAAATAAATAAAAAATAAATGGAATCAGGGACAAGGTGACAGATAGACCCACCTCAGAGGTGGCAGTTAATAATTGTAGTCTATGGTGAGCTCCCACCATATTTCACTTACTCCAGCTATCACCTTTAAACACTACCCCCACCCCCTCCCCCCTTATTCCTAGGGGGTTATATAGGAGTATTTAAGGAGTATTAAAGTATAAATCTTCCCCAAGGGTAAAAAAAATCAAATAATTTATTAAATGCTTTATTAGGTAAAACTCACAAAAATGTATAAGTAATTATGTTAGTTTTTATTTATTTATTTATATATATACAAGAAGGAACATTGGGTTTTTGAGAATACATTGAATAGTACAGTATTAACAATCAATTAACAAAAAAGCCACTAGTATGTGCAGCGTTTCGGGCAGGTCCTTAATCTAACAGAATTTTAATAATTGCAGTCTATAGTTAGCTTCTGCCATATTTCACTTACTCCAGCTATCACATATAAATACTACAGCACTACGCCCCCCACCTTGTTCCTCGTCCCTTTCCACCCCTCCATCCTCATCTGAGTAGAATTCTGATGTCTCTTTGTCAGTGATGAGTGGGGGAAGGTCTTGACCCCCTTCCCCCTCCTCTCTTGGCGGTGTGGGGTGAGTTGGGTGGTCGCCTTTTGGCTGAGTTTCCTCCTTACTCTCATCGGAAGTGTTCTGGAAAGAGATGGGGAATTAATTTATAGTGATTAAAGGCTTTTTATAGGATTATATATTTTATTAGAAAAATATTCTATTTTTCTCTAAGAAACAACTAGTACATACCTCTCCCCCTGCAGGAGCGGCCTTGTGTCCTCTACAGCAGGCATCGTTAATTAGGCTACGTAACAACATCTTGTTTGGGGCAGACCCTCCATGTAGAATTATTACTCTACAAATGTGGACGACTCCCAAGAACTGTACTGAAGAAAAATAAAAGGTGAAATGGAGGATATACAAACTTTTTTATTGAGGGAAAGAAAAATAAAATAAATCTATTAGCAGAAAGTGAGGGTAATACTAACCAGGTCCTTCTGTAACACCCATGACCCCCCCCCCTAGAGTTCTCACCCAGGGAAGCCTTCTCCAAGAGGACAGCCCAGATGACCTCTGGAGTATCTTGTATGTTGTTTAAAAAAATTCCTGGGTTAGTTTTAGTCAGCATAGTTTCAAGTAGGTAATATTTCAGGATACTCTTGTCAACAGGGTAATGGAGTAAACCCCAGATCCTTAGGTGTAAACATACATGGATTTCCCCCTTTTAGCCAGGTCAGAGGTTAGTCACACACATAATTAATAATTCCTCTCTTGAACAGTGTATGGTGAATGTCAAAAAAGTTTATTGAAAATTCTTAAGTGTTTGTGCACGTGTGGCCCGATTCCCTTGGTGTAGGTAGCAACAGTAAATCTTCCCCTTCACCTCTTGGGGTAGTATATAGAGGTCCTGTAGAGATTTAGAGAAACAGAGTGCAGGACACCAGGGTCGGGAGAGGGTCTGTGAAGGACATCCACAGCCAGGCAGAGACACAGTGTCCACCGGATGGAGAGACAGAGGTCTTAAGGTAATGTGTGTGATCTCTGAGATTTTGTTCCATGTCTAAATTTCTTAAACTATTGGCTAGTGTTAGAGTAGGATTTATAGTGGTTGTTAGTATAATTTTGGTTTCAATAAACTCATGTTAAATTTCCCGGCTGTGTCAATTGTTGAATCCTCTTAGCCTTTTGGATATAGTGGCTGACAACTGTCCCATAATTAATGACAGTTATAGAAAGTACTCTCCAAGTCAAGCAATGTTTCTTGCCTCGTTGCTTGTTACAGTCTCAACGGTCAAGGCAGATGGTGGCAGCGTTGTAACGCCCCCGTAATAATCATCATTGTATTATCTCTGAATCATCTGCTACTGACTGCCGTGTACCATAATATTGAAATCATTCACTGTACTCTGTGATCGTTTCTCTGACCACTGTACAATTCTTTCTCTCTTCACTTAATAACCCAGCTCAACTCTGTTACAGTCCAGTATGACCCCTCACTGGACTGCCACGAATATAAACTGAATATTAACTGAGGAAGGTACATCCATAACAAGGGTTATGGATAACAACAATACGTTAATAAACACTGCCACCACCTTCCCGTCCAACGATACCTGAATGTGTCTATCACCGATTCCCCAGGAAGGCAAGGAACCAGTAATCAATGTTGGGAATTAGTTTGTTTAGTTTACTTTACTTATTTAAATCCAAGGGCAACTGTAATATTTACTAAATGGAGGAGAAACATGGGGTTTCCAATTCACCACATAAAGTGACAAGGTAGAGAAATATATCAAAGGGACGTTAAGTGAATACCACCAGACAAGTTATACAATTTATTATATGAATCATGTAAATTAAGACAATTTGGATATATATACCCTATTCTATTCCCCTAGAGGCATGATGGATATCTACTAAGGACATGAAACAAGTGCACAATACCTTAAATCACACACTGTGGCCAAGATGTTGATGGCGGCCCTCAGCCCCTTTGGATGCGGGCTGGCAGCCCTCCAGTCCCGAAAACTCCCAAGACACACTAAATGAAATTTTGTTTTACCAGCTTATTGCTGGGAAGGATTACACCTCCCACCATCTAATACAGCCCCAGGGCTCCACCCATTATTTTGGCAATGGCCAACCATTTTACACTTAGGCCTGAGGTCTGGCTCTCTAGGGCCAATAAGGACTTGGCCCTTATCTCCCGCCAATCATCTTCCCTGAGGTGCCGTGGGAGGCTACATGAATTCCTGAAGATTGAGTCAGTACTCCCTGGCTATGCGATGGGAACAAGGTACCACTGTATTGGATACCCGCGACTAGTGCACCTCCGGAGCAATGTTTACCAAAACTGATAATTTATGTTCAAGCCCGTCTCCAGCAAGATAAAGGGTAGGGACATTTGACTCGACTGGTATGGGGAAGGGACCGTTGAGAGGGGAAAGAGAGGGAATGAGAGGGGGAGAGAGGGGGATGGAGAGGGGATTCGAGTGGGGAGGATTGAGTGGGGAAGCAAGGTATCACAGAGGTCGGCTGCACGACCACCCCTCAGGTCAACTCCTTGGACCTTGACAAATGGGCGACAGGGGGGGGGTGAAGGAGGGGAGAAGGAAGGAGGGGAGAGGGGGAAGGGAGAACCAATGATCTGAGCACCAGATCATTACAACTCCCCCTCCTCGGAAATTAAGAAATTTGTGTGTAAAGAAATTTACAAACACTTTTCTTATCCAGAACCCTGCCCCATCATAACCAATTAAACACAACATTTAACTCAACAATAAATGACCCAGTGCCTCAAAACAACAAAAGAAATTATCTAATCCTAACTAATTCCATACTATCCTCCAAAACAAAATAATGGCACCACCAAAAGGTGTGGCCCAGCATGTATACATACATAACAAGCACAGTAATAATACATAAACCATAAGGACAGAGAACGTCTCTAATCCTGGCTGTCCACTTGGCTGTAGCCCTGTACCCTTCCAACTACCTGGAAGACAAAACATCCTATACCTGTCGTGATATAGTAACAACTAATTGTAAAAATCCAAACCCAACAACAATCAACTAGCTCAAATCAGCCGATAGCCTTCCGCTATCACCGTATTCCACCTGGAATAAAGATCACCACATCACATAGAAACATTAAAAAAAATTCAATGTCATTAAAATTAAAAAATTATAAAATTCTATCAAAATAGAGGAATACTACCTCCCAGGGACCCAGTGTCCCACACCTGTGGCAACTGCCTACCACAGCGTGTCCAGATCCTTAAACCTAAAGAAAATACACAAAAATATTTTTATTAAAAAAATTTCAATGTCCACGGACATGTCTCTTAACCAACAACAACACACTGGATATGAGTTCCCCAACTCCTAATATCCCAGAGTTCATGTTCAAGTCCACAACAACAGTGGGTGAACACATTTTTCAGACTGTGTACCACACCGTATTTTTCAGTAATCCACACAAAACTTAAAAAAAATATATATAAATATCAGTATCTAGGATCAAGAAAATCTAGAAAAAGTTCCCCACTGATCAACGTTTCTAGAGATCCTACTAGAAGGTTCTCAAACCAGTTCACTCAACCAACTTTTCTAGAGACAAGGTAATTTTCTAGAAACCATTTCTAGATGTTCACTTTCTAGATTTCTTTTTCTATTTCACTAGTTCTAGTTTTCAACATTTAATACTGTTCCGGTACTACTGGGCCGGTACACCTTCCGTGCAACCCCTCGTGCAGCTGAGCTTGGGCCGAGATACAGGGTTGTACCTCATCTGGCGATACAGCCGCACTCTGTAGGGGTAGTGCTGTTCGTAGCCGAGACCACCGTGTTCCTCTTTGTTTCCACAGACGACGCAACCGCAGGTTTTGAGAGAGCTGACAAGTCGTTGCAATTAGCGTTCTTCTTCGTAGACCACTCGTCTTCCACTTCCGGTTTTCCCGCAGTCTTGACTACGCGGCTGGTGGCTTGGTAGATGACCTTGAGACAGCTAGCCCACGGCTGTGATGACGACTGACTCTGCTCCGTGAAGACAGCATGGCTGGACTGGGACAACCTCGTTAGTGACGTGAGGTGTCGGCTGGGTGACTGTACGCCAGTCACCCCTTCCGGATAACCAATTGACGAGTTACCGGGTACAAGGGGGAGGACTTTATGTAACGTGCCTCAGACCCCGATCTTATCAGCCAGGTGGGTCATCCCCAGACCTGCTGATCTCGATCCTTGGTTCACGTGTGACTGGGAGGCTGGAACTGGTGTACCATCAGACCTGAGAAAGACAGTCAACAACAAATGGCGGAAGCATGGATATTACTCTGAGGTATAGGAAGTTGGAAACCCCAGAGCAAGGCAAGTATGCTACCTGAGTCATGCACATCAGCAAATACACATCATTGCCTCTACAGGATAATTATATGAACTTTTACTTAACCTGACTAGGGGAGATCATTAACACTTACTGTACAGCTCGCGACCTTGTTACCATAGGGTGACAAGATTGAGCTTGATTACTGATGAGATTTAACAGGAGGTCATCCTCATCATCTGACTCAGCACTTGGATCATTAGACAGGTCAGGAATTAGACTTGCTGAAGGCAGCTCTAGTTCCTCCCTCGCGTGATAAGGTTTTAATTTATTAATATGAATTGTTCTCTCAACTTGGTCTTCAAAAATACCTTTAATAACAAAATTAACCGGACCTTTTCTTTCAATTACTCGGTAAGGGCCCCGCCATCTAGGTGCAAGTTTCCTACTCTGATTGGTGGGAGCCGCTTCATTAACTCTCAACACAAGACTCCCGACTTTCAACTCAAGAGGTCGTACCTTTTTGTCATAATGCTGAGCATAGCGATCTCGTGCTGTCTTGGAAGCCCTAGCTGCAATTCTCCATGCATTTTTCATCTTATTTAAAACTTCTGATGGGTAGTCTTCCCCATATGCAATATTATGTCTGTTAAGCAGACCTGATGGGAAATTACATGAATGACCTGTGAACAACAAAAGGGGTTGGGTGTTAATGGACTGATGGATGGCAGTGTTCAGAGCAAACTGGACATAGGGGAGGTGTTCGTCCCACGAATTGACATCATGCTCTGCAAGAATTGCAAGCATATCTTTAACTGATCGATTCGTCCGTTCTGTCATACCGTTAGCCTGAGGGTGATAAGCCGTAGTGAATGCTGAAGTGGTTTCTACAATTTTACATACTTCTCTAAAAATATTCCCATTAAATTCCTGACCTCGGTCAGAGACTAACACTTTAGGGGGACCGAATACAGTGACAAACCTATCTAAGAACGCCTTTGCAACAGTTCGTGAATCTTTCTGAGGCAATGCAATCAGAGTGGTGTACCTGGAAAGGTGGTCCACCAACACCAATACGTAACGGTTACCTGAATGACTGTGATGCAGATCAATCAGATCAGCCCCCACCCGATCTAGAGGTTCCAAAATTTCTGGGAATTCTTGCAATGGAGCTTGTACCTTAAGGGTACCTTTCCTCCTTTGACAATGACCACAGGACTTTACGAAGTTAATGACCTCTGTTAACATACCGGGGAAGAAAAAGAGTGACTTGGTTTTCATGTGAGTTTTAAAAATACCCGGATGACCTGCAATCTGTGACGCATGCGCGAGTTTCAACGCTGACTTCTTCAATACCTCTGGGATAACCAGCTGAAAAACTGCACGATCCTTCTGTCCCTTTACATAATATAAGACCCCATCCTTCATTTCAAAATCATGAATAGCTAGATTACTTTTCTTTAACGGATATTTTCCTCCCTCTAAAAGTTCAATAATTTCTTTCCACCTTGGTTCGTTCATCTGGAATTCTCGCATTTTCTCGCTGGAAATATTTTCAATATTAAGATTTACACTAATAGTAGCAATGTTTCTACTCAAAGTGTCTGGTACAACATGTGATGGACCAGGCTTGTAAAGTATTTGGAACGAGTGAGCAGCTAGTTCATGAGACCAACGTGACATGCGAGGGCACTTAGTTCTTTTCTTAAAAATATGAGTTAAAGCCCTGTGATCTGTATAAATGACAAAGTGTCGTTGGAAAAGATACGGTTCAAAGTACCTGACACTTTCTACCACAGCCAAAGCTTCCCTATCCGTTGCTGAATAGCGGACCTCCGGACCCTTAACCTTCCTGCTGAAAAATGCTACAGGGTGAGGAAGATTGTCATTATCACGTTGCATTAAGCACCCACCAATAGCTATGCCACTGGCGTCAGTGTGTACTTCCCACTCCTTATCAAAATCAGGTACTGCCAAGACTGGGGTTGTAATGAGTTGACTTTTTAATTTTGCATAAGCGTTATCATGCTCAGGTTTCCAAACGAATTTAACATTTTTCTTAGTAAGCTCAGTTAACGGTGCTGTTGTACTTGCAAAACCCTCTATGTGGCGACGGAAATATCCGGCTGCCCCCAGAAACCTTCGAACATCCTTTGCTGTCTTAGGTGTTGGCATATCAGCAATGGCACGACAGGAGTCGGGGTCAGGTCGGATACCATCTGTGCTCACCTGGAATCCCAGAAACTTGAATTTCTGAGACGCCAGAGTGCACTTACTCACGTTAAGTTTGAAGCCCGCCTTATCTAATAGTGACAACGTCTCAGTCAAATCTCGTAAGTGCTCATCGAACGTCCTGGAGTAGATAACCACATCATCCAGGTACGCTAACGAGTGCCTTCCCAAGACTGGACTGAGGATATAATTAATGGCCCTCTGGAATGATGAAGGCGCTGTCTTTAACCCGAAAGGCATCCGCTTGAATTGATAAGTATGAACCCCATCAGAGAAGGCGGTCTTCTCTCTATCTTTCTCAGCTACTGGTATGGCCCAATACGCAGATTTCGCATCCAGAGTGGAAAAGTATTTAGCTGCCCCAAACTGATCTATAATTTCTTGTATCCGTGGCAAAGGATACACATCACCTTTAGTAATTTCATTTATCTTTCGGTAGTCAACACAAAACCTATAACTACCATCTGGTTTACGTACCCACACTACTGGCGACAACCATGGTGATGTACTAGGCTCTATCACATCTGTCTCAACATCTTCTGACACTCATCCCTAATTACTTCCTTCGCCCGTTCCGGAAGCCTCCATTGACGGGTGTAAATAGGAGGATGATCACCTGTAGGAATAACATGTTCGATCCTATCCAGAAGCCCGATTTGATCGTCTTCTGTTGCAAACAGTCTAGGGAATTTACGTAAAATCCCTCTCAAAAGTTTCCTATCTGACTGTTGCACATGTTGCAAATCCAGAGCCGAGATTAACTTATCAACTTCCTGAGTATTACTACTTTTCCTGTCTCGGTCTTGTGTTTACCCTTTGTACTACTATCTGTAACATTCAGCGCACTACATTGTGCTGTGGTGGCTGGCATCTCCTCCTGGCTTTGATACTGAAAAATTCCTGTATTTTCTACAACTGTAGCCTGAGACACCCTATCACCTGCCCTGAAACGATAGGTTTTGTGCGAGAGATTGACAACTGGATGAGAGCACCTTTATCAAGCACTGTGATCAAATGATGAGGGATCAACAACCTGTCACATCTCCCAGCCACCTGAAGGATGGTACCTGGTGCAATGTGACGTCCCACTGATACTTTAAGGAATTTTACTGAATGGGGTGGGCAATATTGTTTCATCAAGGCATGTAACCCACATGATTTCTTATCTGTGTCTGGAAGAGACTTAAACAACAACTTAGGGTAGTGAATGTTGTACTTCTGTTTCTTACTAATGGAAGCAATTACTGGTGGATGATCTACCATTTTAATGGGATAAACTACCTGGCCCAACTTCAATCTGCACTTCCTTGATCCCTCTTGAGCAGACAACGAAAAGTTAACTCGTCCCAGAAAATCCATTCCCAACAAAATCTGACCAGGGAATGCAAGATTCTCGACAATCGTGCAATTGTGTGGGTAAGCTTCTCCCTTACCCACTTCAAAATTAAGAGTGGCCTGGCCCAAGATATTAATATGTTGACCATTCACTGCTGTTAAATGCTTCCCACAACGCTTAAGGCGTGTCTCTTTAAGGGTGCTGAAGGCTGACTTTTTAATGAGAGTTGCTTGACTTCCGGTGTCCACAAAAACTGTCAATCTCACACCTTCAACCGTCATCTCAAACGTAGGTCTGCCACCCAACGTACTGACCTGTTCTGGGTCATCCTTGACCCGTGTGCTCGTGCACGCATACCTGTAATGGCCTCGGCCATGACACTTCCAACAAATTTCATCACCAATTTTCCGCGTCCCAGAAGCCCGCTGGCTACATTCCCCAGCAACTTCTGTAGAGGCGACACCAGGAATGGGGGTAGGAGGGGAAGAGGGGTGGAGGGGAGGTGAGGAGCAAGGTGTAGGATTAATGGAGGGGGTAGGGTGGGTAACAGGAGGGGTGGGTTGGGTGAGTTGGGGGAATAGGAAGGAGGGTGAGGGAAGGCCAGTGGTGGGTTGTGGAGGGGGATTGTAAACAGGGGTTGTAAGGGTGGGGGTTGAGAGGGAATTGTAGTTTTCCACAATTCCAATAACGCGTCGACAAGGGTTTGGGTGGTATTTGGCTGGGGTTGGTGTGGGTCTGCCAGGGATTGGGGTGGACATGGGTTGGCCTGGAGGTAAGGTTGGGGGACGAGGTTGTAGGTAGGGGGGTGTGGGGTTGGGGGTTGTGGGTAGGGAGGGGTGCTTGGGTAAGGATGGGGTATTGGGGGGTTGCGTCTGCATACATTGTCCATTCATTGCTAAAATCCATTTTCACCCCAAAACGTAACTTCAAGACCCGTCGTCGGATCAGGGTGAAATTTTAACACAACCCCGTTTTCAACAACTAATCACTTGATCAATAATCTCCGAAGGTATCTCCTGACCTATTATGTTAAACCTCTAGAACATCTAGACCGGAACTATCTTTCATTCACGTCGTTCACCGCGTTCCACAGCCCCAGTGAAAACCATAAATCACCTAAGCTTGTTGACAGACGATGACAGCTGTCGGAGTCAGGGACTCGCTGACTGCTACACCAATGAATGGAATATTGTGTCTAATTAACCTCGTCTCGCATTCGTAAAATTTCTACGCAAACAGATAGAATCCACGACGGCATCGACTAGCATTTATTTACTTGTGAAAAACCACTGTATACGATGTTGAATAGAATACACGCGCACAAATACACTAAAAATAGTAGGTTACGTTACGTAATTTATTAAACGCCAGGAAATTACTAAAATTAATCTTGATAAAATGTAATTAGTTTACTATATTTATTTGACACTCGATGGACTGGTAACGCAATTATAAAAAGAATTAAAGTAAAAATTTCTTGTCTCTAAATGAGAGACCAATATAAATGTTAGAAAAATATTGATAATTACCGCATTCTTGAACAAAATATACTGAAATTATATAGTGAATATTATCGCGAAAGGGACTACACTGAATTTATTGTAAATAATTTAGTTTCAACCCTGTTTTAGTTATCGGAAAATCTAATCTTTTTTTTTTTTTTTTGACCAGCGCACAATACTTTACGCTAACTGAATTTCTCAAATTTTCTAAATTTTCAATTTTCTAGTAAATCTTAGGCGCGCTAGAAATGAATGACGTTATCGTTAATTTAACACTGGCGCGATGTTTAAAATCTTCAACAATTATTAAATTCTTAACACCCGACGCTGACAACGGCGCTCAGATATAATTATAAGTATTTATTAATTAAACAAAAATTAATGATAAATCACTTATTTACGTTACTGAATGAACTCGATGTTAACGTAGCCTACACTGGGTCACCGCCGCTCGCGTAGTAGAATACTGAGAAATTAACACATAGCCGCGACACTCACAGCTAGACAGAGTCGCGCTGGACCTTAATTAAAAATTAGTAATTATTTTCCCAAAATTATAAATTAAATACTGGCGCGTAGGTGACTTGTTACTCTACCGAATATAACACTCACCAGACACTTGGACACGTTGGTAAGTTTACAAAATTAAAAGCGCGCACACTGTCACGAACCGACTCCTCAGAAAGTAGTCTCCGCACTAATCCTTAATCAACCAAGTATTTCTTTCCTCAAAATTATAAATTAATACCGACGTGTAGTTTTGCTTGTCACTTGAACTGAATACACCACTCGCGAGATACTTAGACACTTTGTTGAGCGCAAACAATTACTGAGCGCTGCCACACTGAGCGCTGAGAACCGTTAGAAAAAAAATCAGAGTCCCAACGCTAATTCGCATAATGACCAAAAATCGACTTTTGGTCTCTCAAAGTTCTAACTCGGATCACTTTAATCGTACACTGGAGTTAACACTGACGACCCAATGATCGTATGGCTAGACACAAAATTAGAATTTATTCCCAAACTGAGATTTTCCAAGCGACTTTGAAATATATCATCACACACAACTTTCCGACGATTTTCACTGAGTCTACCTGCTTTCACTTTAATGCACTGCACTTCACTTCACTTGAAACAGTAACC
>WNGS01146325.1:0-24982 GCA_020271785.1 Procambarus virginalis | reverse complement strand
ACAGTTCACACGGCAGTCTTGATGTAAAACTTGGACAGAGCAGATGACCACAGAAGAGCAAGACTGGACGTACTAAACGGTGTCTCATGACAGTAGTAGTGTCAGAGGGTCGTGAGGCAGGTCGAGGTCGTTGCTTGTTTGCAGAACAGGTAGATCCAGTCTTCCATCATTGCTCACGTCATCTCAGGCGTTTATTGATGTCACCAGGTTACTAGGCCGTAAACACCGACTGTGTCTACCCTCGTACCGCTGACTTTAGGCCAAAGGAGGCAATTTTGCGACCTTCTATGGCGAGTCCCAGAACTCTGTAGGGAGACCGTGGCTTCCACCTCTGACCACCTTAGTTCCACTTCCTTGTTACTTCAGACGACGTAATCATTAATCTTCCGGCGAAACTCTTGAGTACTGCTACTGGCTCGCCCATTCCCTTGACCTCTCCTCCAATACTGCTGGTATGGCTGCAGCCTTGATGACGTAGCAGGTGGGTAGTGGTGACCTCGAGACGGCTACCGCTTCAATGTAGACAGCTCACTGGCTTTGACAACCTTGTTAGTGACGTGAGGCGTCGGCCGGGTGACTCTTGGATAGTCACCCACCCCAAAGTAACTGATGTACTGGGTCTGGTTGGGGGAGGACTTTGTGTAACGTGCTTTCCCCTTCAGTCTTTACAGACAAGGGTTCACGTGTGGCTGGAACAGCTGGTTTGGTGTACCAATAAGACCTGGGAACAGACAGACACAACATAGTGGAAGCATAGATATACTCTGGGTTTGGTGGAAGGTGGAGCCCCAGAGCACGGTAAAAGCTGCTACCCGAGTTAAGTATAAGTAATAATTCACCTCATTGCCTCTACAGGAAAATCTAATGAGTACTAATCTATACTAACCCAGGAAGTTACTTTACTGTTACTGTATAGCGCGAGATCGCGTTACCATGGGGTGACGAGACTAAACCTGACTACTGATGAGGATGACAGAGGGTCATCCTCATCCCCTGACTCGTCGGTGAAGCCATGAGTCAGCACTGGTGAGTCAGGAACTAGACTCCCTGAAGGCAATTCTAATTCCTCTCTAGCATGATATCGTTTTAATTTATTTACATGAATTATCCTTTCCACCTGGTCCTCGAATACTCCTTCTATGACAAGATTAACCGGCCCCCCACTCTTTTAATTACTCTATACGGACCGCGCCACCTAGGAGCTAGTTTCCTACTCTCATTGGCAGGCACAGCCTCATTTACTCTCAACACGAGGCTACCTTCTTTCAACTCAAGAGGGTGCACTTTCTTGTCGTAAAAATGAGCATAACGATTCAGAGCTTTCTTGGACGCTTCAGCCGCAATATTCCAAGCGTTTCTCATTTTTCCAAGGACCTCTGAAGGATAGTCCTCGCCATACGCAATATTATGTCTGTTAAGCAGACCTGAGGGGAAATTGCATGAATGAACAGTAAACAGATGAAGGGGTTGGGTGTTAATTGATTGGTGGATGGCAGTATTCAAGGCTAATTGAACATAGGGAAGGTGTTCATCCCAAGAGAAAGCATCATGTGCAGCAAGTATTGCAAGCATATCCTTGACTGAACGATTAGTACGTTCCGTCATGCCGTTTGCTTGTGGGTGGTAGGCTGTTGTAAAAGCCGAAGTTGTCTCTAAAATTCTACAAACTTCCCTAAATATATTTCCATTGAATTCTTGACCTCGGTCAGAGACTAAAACTTTAGGAGGTCCGAATACAGTAACGAACCTACGCAAGAACGCATCTACAACCGTACGAGAATCCTTCTGAGGTAATGCAACTAGTGTAGTGTACCTAGACAGATGGTCAACAAGTACCAACACGTATCTGTTACCCGAATGACTGTGGTGTAAATCAATCAAATCGGCCCCCACACGATCTAAAGGCTCACGAATTTCAGGAAATTCCTGAAGTGGGGCTTGTACCTTAAGGGTACCTTTCCTCCTCTGGCAATGAGGACGTGACTTCACATATTGGATTACCTCAGAAAGTAACCCTGGGAAATAAAATAGAGACTTTGCATTTAAGTGAGTTTTAAAGACACCCGGATGCCCTGCAACTTTAGATGCATGAGATGCTTTAGTTGCAACTTTCGATGCAAGCTTTAACGCCGATGACCGCAACGCGTCCAGAATAACTAGCTGGAATACTGCCCTATCGTTATGGCTATTTACGTAATACAGGACGCCCTGTTTCATTTCAAAATCATGAATAGGTAATTTTCGGTTCTTTTTAGGATATTTTCCTCCTTCCAAATACTCAATAATCTCTTTCCACCTAGGCTCGCTGATCTGGTATTCTCTCGTTTTATCTGATGGAATGGTTTCAATATTTTGGTTAATTTTAACTGTGCGATATTTCTACTCAAGGTATCTGGCACAACATGTGCTGGACCAGGCTTTTACAAAATCTGGAATGAGTGGGCCGAAAGTTTATGAGACCAGCGTGACATTCGTAGGCATTTAGTGCGCTTTTTAAATATATGTCTTAACGCTCGATGGTCTGTGTAAATTACGAAATGACGCTGAAATAAGTATTGCTCGAAATACCTAACTGACTCTACTACTGCCAGTGCCTCCCGATCCGAGGCCGAATAACGAACTTCAGGTCCCTTGACATTTCTACTGAAATAGGCTACCGGATGGGGTAAATTATCCGCATCTCGCTGAATTAAGCACCCGCCAATAGCTATACCGCTGGCGTCAGTGTGCACCTTCCACTCTTTATCGAAATCAGGAATGGCCAGTACCGGTGTCGTAATTAGTTGGCTCTTCAGTTTCCGATAGGCTTCGTCATGTTCAGATTTCCAAACAAACTTCGCATTTTTCTTTGTCAGATCAGTCAGGGGTGCTGAAATGCCAGCGAAACCTTTAATGTGACAACGAAAATATCCGGCCGCCCCAAAAAATCTACGTACGTCCTTTGCTGTCCTTGGAGTAGGCATGTCAGCAATGGCGCGCAAGAGGCTGGGTCAGGTCGAATACTATCTGTGCACACCTGGAACACCAGAAATTTGAATTTCTGGGCCGCCAGGGTGCATTTCTAAATGTTAAGCTTGAAACCCGCCCGATCTAACAAAGTCAAATTCTCAGTTAAGTCTTGTAGGTGTTCCTCAAACGTCCTGGGATATATCACAACATCATCCAGGTACGCTAATGAATGCCTTCCCAAGACTGGGTTTAAGATGAAATTGATGGCCCTCTGAAACGACGAAGGTGCTGTCTTTAAACCGAACGGCATCCTATGAAATTGATAAGTGTGCCTAACATCCGAGAATGCTGTTTTGTCCCTATCTTGTTCCGCCACCGGAATCGCCCAATACGCGGATTTTGCGTCAAGAGTTGAGAAATACTTTGCAGCACCAAATTGATCTATTATCTCCTGTATTCGGGGCAACGGATACACATCACCCTTAGTTATTTCGTGTACCTTCCGGTAGTCAACACAGAAGCGGTAACTACCATCAGATTTACGAACTAACACAACAGGAGAGAGCCACGGTGACGTACTAGGCTCTATTACGCCCTGCCTCAACATTTTCTGGCACTCCTCCCTGATGATATTCTTTGCCTGTTCCGGCAACCTCCACTGTCTTGTGTACACAGGCAAATGATCACCAGTTGGAATGGTGTGCTCAATCTTATCAAGGAGACCAATTTGGTCATCCTCTGTCGCAAACAATTTAGGGAATTTTCGCAAAACTCCTCTCAACAACTTCCTATCTGTCAGTGGGACATGTTGCAAATCGAGTGCCGAAATTAACTTCTCTACATCTTCTACGTTACGTGAACTATTTATCTCATATTTTAATTTCGATGGTGCCGTATTGTCAGTCATGTTTAACGCACTACATTGTGCTGTGATGGGCGGCGTCTCAGTTGACTCATGGTGAAAGATTCCCGTGTCATCCACCATGGTTCCCTGAGATACCCTATCACCTGCCCTGAAGCGAAAAGTCTTATGTGAAAGATTGACAACTGGAATGAGTGCTCCTTTATCAAGCACTATAATTAAATGATGAGGAATTAATACCTATCACATCTCCCAGCTACCTGAAGGGTGGTACCTGGTTAGATGTGACGTCCCATGGCTACTTTAATAAATTTAACCGAATGTGGTGGGCAACATTGCTTGGTCAATGCATGCAATGCACATGACCTCTTTTTAGATAGTGTGCATTATATTTTTGCTTCCTCTTATTTGAAGCTACAACTAGGGGATGGTCGATCATCTCTACTGGGGTAGGAAGTCTGTCCCAACTGCAACCTGCAGTTCTTAGCCCCTTTTTGAGCAGACAAGGAATAATCAAACCGCGACAGAAAATCAGTCCCCATTACGATGTGACCAGGAAAATCAAGGTTCTCTACGATCGTACATGTGCGAGGTTGCAATTCAACACCAATTTCAAAGTTAATGGTGCCTTGACCCACGATATCAATCTTTTCCCCATTGACTGCTGTTAATGTCTTTGCACTATGCTTAAGACGTGCATATTTAAATTCGCTAAAGACTGACTTTTTAATTAGAGTTGCCTGGCTTCCTGTATCAACAAAAAGTGTCAATCTCACACCTTCCACTTTCACTTCAAAAGTAGGCCTACCATCTCTTGGGGCCCTCCTTTCATTCTTTCGTTCTAACAAATGGACAATCCCTCTGTAGGTGTCCGCGCTTCCCACAGGAGTAACACGCCCGCGGTTCCTTGTTGGTACCCCGTGCAGGGTGGCCCGAACGTGCAGCTGTGGTCTGTTTCTTGCCTGACGAACCCGCTCCACAGTCGTTCGTCTTTCCCCCATCGTCTTTACGTACCGCCTCAACAATTAGGGACGACAGAGCCCCAGTCCTCTCCGTACGCATCTATATGTCCAATACTGTGGCGGCATGATTTTTTTTTCTACCACAGACGTGGCCACACATTCACAATGCTAACCAGCATATATACATTTTCTTCTGTCCTCCATGGACAGGGTTAGAGATGTGTTAAACATATAGTTCAGGGGTTTATTGAACAATCAACCACAGAAGGTGATTCGGTGCTTTTAAAATGCTAAGCTAACCTACATACGTAAATACATAGGTACACAGATTTACGTATGCCCTTCATAAAGTGTTCGATGTGTCATTAATGTGCATTTACAAAGGTGAAATGTAATTCTGATCAGGTTCCATATATACTTTATACACATACATACACACACACACACACACACACACACACACACACACACACACACACACACACACACACATATACATATATACATACATGTATACATACTGTGACGGTAAAGTAGTGGAGTATGGTGTTCGGCAGTCTTCCACTGGCAGATGTCAAAGCCAGTTCACATATAAATTAATAAAAAAAAAGAAAAAAAGAATGACTGCTTGTCTGATAATCTGTGGTAAGGTAAGGGAAGAGACACGAAACAATAATAAACAATGACATTTAATTATTCTAGAAAACAAATTTAAATAAAGACAATACCTTGGCTGAATAATGTGACTGGATAACAAGTGAAAAAGAAATAACATAAAAATGAATTACGTTAACCGGAGGGCAATATGGAACACAAGTGAAATATAAAATAGTCAATATATAAGAATGGTGCTGGGAATATATGAGCAAGCTAACAACCGCTATTTGATCACACAAGGTGAGTCAACTAGATGTTATCAGCCAGAGCACAAGATATATTCTGATGGTGGTACTGCAAGTCGACCCTGACATCGCCTTGGTGTGGAACGTGGTTGGTGCAGGGTTGGAGTGGTGTGTTCTCGAACGGCCAATGAGAATGCAGGAAGGCCGGCAACTCGGTAGTTTGAGACTGGGACTGCAGCAGTAGAAGGGTCGGCGCGGAGACCAGGTGTGCAGGAGAGGCGGAGTGCAGGTGCGTGTGGCTGTCTTGATATATACGTTTAAGCTACTGTAAAACGTATCTTGAATGTTGCTGGGAACGTAATGTATATAGGGAAGAGCAGGCTCAATCTCTGGGAAGAGATTATCGTCACAACTCTCCCCCGAAGCCTGCGGTTCCGGTGTAGTCACGTTCTCGGGAGGTAGAGTGGTAGGTGGAGCTGCCTCTACCTCATGAACTCTGGAGAGGGCGTCGGCGATGATGTTATCAGGCCCCTTGATGTAACAAATTTTCAGATTGAAGCCTTGAAGATATAAAGCCCATCGCAGCAGACGTTGGTTATTGAATTGGGCTTGATGTAGAAAACGTAGAGGATTGTGGTCCGAATAGATGGTAGTGGACCTAGCACCTTGCAGATATGGTGCAAAGTGGTGCAAGCTCAGGACGATGGAAAGAAGTTCCTTCTCTATAGTGCTGTAGTTTTTCTGATGAGGCTTCAACTTGTAGCTATAGTAGCTGACAGGCAGAACCTCCTCGCCTCGTTGCTGCAAGAAGACACTCCTGATGCCGGTACCACTGGCGTCGACATGGAGGATGAAAGGCTTCTTGGTATCTGGTGAGGCGAGAATAGGATTAGAACAGAGGAGGAATTTGAGTTGTTCGAAAGCAACGGTTTGCTCCCTGGTCCAATTATACCGTTGCTTGGGACTGGTTAAGGTGATTAAGGGTGTTGCAACAGTGCTAAAGTTCCTCACAAACCTACGGTAATAAGAAGCAAGACCAAGGAAGCGCAGGTTGCTGCTTCCTGGTAGTAGGCTGTGGATACTCTCTGATGGCTTGAGTGTGGATATTTAACGGAGCCAGGCTGCCACTCCCTATAACGTGACCCAGATACCGCACTTTACCTTTGGCAAAAGTGAACTTGCCCAGATTGATGGTGAGGCCGGCTTTCAGGAGCTTGGTGAGCAATCGTTGCAGCTACCCATAGCCCTACTGTTCAACAAATCTATAGAGTGTCACACCTTCCCTGATATCCTCAAAAAAGCAAGAGTAACGCCAGTCCATAAAGGAGGCAATCCGGCGGACATAAACAATTATAGACCAATATCAAATCTACCCATTCTATCAAAAATATTTGAAAAATTATTTACAAACGCTCTATTCCTACCTCGTAAATTCGACATACTCAGCCCCTGCCAGTTTGGCTTCAGGTCCCAAAAGAGCACCAACGATGCAATCATTAGTCTCCTTGACGTAATCTACTCAGCACTTGACAAAAATGAGTTTCCGATTGGACTCTTCATTGACCTAAGAAAAGCCTTTGATACTGTTAATCACAACTACCTCTTACTTAAACTCCAGCATTATGGAATCCGAGGCCTTGCCCTTGACTACATCCGATCCTATCTTAGTGACAGACACCAATATGTAACTATCAATGAAACAACTTCTTCCACCTACCAATTACCGTTGGAGTGCCACAGGGCAGCATCTTAGGACCTCTTCTATTTCTTATATATATAAACGATCTGCCTAATGTCTCTAATATTCTCAAACCTATATTGTTTGCTGACGATACTACTCTTATCTATTCAGACCTCAACCCACATACACTAAATAATGTTGTGAATAATGAATTAAAAAAGTCCACTTATGGATGTCAACTAACAAACTAACATTAAACATCGAAAAGACTTACTACATCTTATTTGGAAGCAAATCATCAAATGCAATTCAGCTACAGATAGACAACATTAACATCAGTAATAAAAATGATGGCAAGTTTCTTGGCCTATTCCTAGACAAGAGACTCAACTTCAGCACCCACATTCAACACATAACTAAGAAAGTCTCTAAGACAGTTGGTATACTCTCCAAAATCAGATATTATGTTCCTAACTCTGCTCTCCTCTCTCTCTATTATGCTCTAATCTACCCCTATCTTAATTATGGTATCTGTGCATGGGGGTCTACCACTGCAAACCACCTTAAGCCCATCATCACCCAGCAAAAATCTGCTATCAGAATAATAACTAACTCTGCTTTCAGACAACACTCAGCTCCCTTGTTTAAATCCCTAAACTTGCTAAATATTAACTCCCTCCACACATTCTCTTGTGTCAACTACATCTACAAACCCTGTTCTTAAATGCAAACCATGCTCTGAAACTCTCTCTGGACAGATGTAATAGGACCCATTATCACCACACCAGAAATAAATATCTCTTTGATATCCCCAGGGTCAAACTTAATCTGTGTAAACACTCTATGCAAATTAAGGGACCTAGTCTATGGAACTCACTCCCTAGTGAATTGAAAAACTGTAAAACTTTTGCCTTATTTAAAAACAAAACCAAAAAGTACTTAATTTCATCTTCTTAGTTTCCTACACTGAGCTTTATTTTTTGCTCTGTATCTAGTGTTACCCAATCTCCTAATTCTTATGTATTAACCCAAACAACCTTATCATTGTGTTCATTGCTGTCTTCCTTTATGTGCTAGCCATTTGCTGTATTGTGCCTACCAAATTTTGTCAACTACCATTCAAGCTTTCATTGCAATCAATCTTAGCTACCTAAGTGCTTTATTATACTGTACCTACAATTTTCTCTCATCTTTTTTTTTTTTTCTTTTTTCTTTTCTTGCTATGTAACTGTTATTATTTCCTTTTTATAATTTTTGCTAGTATTTACCTACTAAAAATTTTCTTAGATTAAGGACCTGCCCGAAACGCTGCGCGTACTAGTGGCTTTACAAGATTGTAATTACCATATTATATATTCTCACATTCCCAATGTACCTTCTTGTATATGAATAAATAAATAAATAAATAAATAAATTCAGGAAATAAACCTCATGAGTGTCCAGAGTGTGGGAAGAGATTCAGTCAGCGTGGACATATGAAGACTCACAGGATGGTGCATTCGGGTGACAAACCTCATGAGTGTCCAGAGTGTGGGAAGAGATTCAGTGAGCTTGGAAATATGAAGACTCACCGGATGGTGCATGCGGATGAGAGACCTTTTCAATGTGCCGAGTGTGGCAAAAAATTTAGAGTACGTGAAAAAATAATAAAGCACATGTTAGTGCATTCAGGTGAGAAACCTCATGAGTGTCCAGAGTGTGGGAAGAGATTCAGTCAGCGTGGAAATATGAAGACTCACAGGATGGTGCATGCGGATGAGAGACCTTTTCAATGTAACGAGTGTGGCAAAAAATTTAGAGCACGTGGAACTATAATAAAGCACATGTTAGTGCATTCAGGTGAGAAACTTCACGAGTGTCCAGAGTGTGGGAAGAGATTCAGTCATCTTGGAAATATGAAGACTCACATGTTAGTGCATTCAGGTGACAAACCTCATGAGTGTCCAGAATGTGGGAAGAAATTCAGTCAGCTTGGACATATGAAAAGGCACAAGATGATACATGCAGATAATAGGCTAAACACTTCTGAGTGTGGAAGATAATTAAGAGAATGTTGAAGGCTAATGAGACACATAATGGAATATTAACTTACCTTTAATCTAACAGTGTGCTATCACAATGTCAGTTGGATGTTCTTCAGAGGTAATTATAATTTGTTTGTGAAATACACTTCACCATGAAAGGTAAAAATCTGAAGATATATTATTATATTGTTCTTTTATGAAAGTTAGATGGCCAAGCAAGAACTAAAGAAGCTGTTACTATAGGAAAATTAAAAAAATACTTATAAGTATAGAAATATCTTTTTAGTTTAGCAAAGATAGAACAAAGCTGTTAATGTTTTTCTTCATATTTATGTAACTAATGATGTGCTTTCTGTTTTTGCTCTGTGGAAATTTATTTAAAATGTAATAAACTCTGTAGCTAAGTGAAATAAATTTCATATTAAAGTGAATATGAATTTTAAATTTATATTACTCTAGAAATATATATCACTCTAAATTTACCAGAAATTTATGTTACTCTAGCCTAACTTTATTAGTTATACTGTAATTGTCTGGGCAATTTTTTTTATCCGATTTACCTGAGGGCCACTAACCCTAGTGGCCTCGATGAGAACAGGAGGCCGGTGGTTTGTTGAAAGTCCCTCCCCCCACCCATTTGCCTTGATGATCTTTTCCAGGTATATTTTGAAATTCAGCACAGTTTTGGCAGTTATAGCTTTGGCAGCGAGACAGTTCCATCGGTCAATAACCCGGTGGGTGAAAAAGCCTGATTCGAAGTTATTTTAACCTGATTGGCAATTATATTAGCCTGACTGGCATAATCCTGTCAATTATATTATCCAAACTGACAATTATATTAAAATGATTGTGAATTACATAAACCTGACTGGCAATTATATTAGCATGACTCAATTTATATCAAAGAGATATCTATTTATGTTGTGGTGCTTGTGGGTTCTATTACATCTATCAATGAAGCTTTTCATATCAGGATTAGCATTTTGGAACAAGGTTTTGTACATGTAAATAGCACAAGACCATGTGTAAAGTGAGTGTATATTTAGCATGTTTAGGGATTTAAACAGAGAGGCTGTGTGTGTTGTTTGATAGTTCTGATAGCAGATTTTTGTTCGGTGATGACGGGCTTGAGGTAATTTGCAGTGGATGAATGATGCACAGCTTCCATATGTTGAGATACCAGCCCTAGTTTACAAAAAAAAGCCTCTATATTTTTAGCTCCAGCTGTTGCAGTGCTCTACAACAAATCATTTGAACTCCAAACCTTTCCCGATATTCTAAAAAAAAAGTAAGAGTAACCTTAGTTAATAAAAGTGGCAATCAATTTTGTCTAAAATATTTTAGTTAATCTACAAGCAGCCTTATTCCTATTTAGCAAAAGAAAATATACTTAATTTTTGCCATAATGACTTCAGGCCCAGAAAAGGACCAATCATATACTGATTAGTATGATTAACTGGACATATGCAGCTCTTGAAAAAATGAGTACCCGGTTCATTTATTTGTTTACCTACATAAGACTTTTTGATACTGTTAACACAGTAACCTTTTTAAATTACAACATTATGGAGTAAGAGGTCACTCCCTCCAATACCTACAATCTTACATCAGTGACACGCTCCAATATGTCTCTGTGAATGATTCCAATTTTCCCACTCTACCTATTAACACTGGTGTTCCACCTGACAGTATTCTTTGGCCTCTCATCTTTCTCATCTCCCCCTCCCTTTCCAGCTTGTTGCCATCGTGAGGGGGCTTGGTTGGCGGATGCTAGAGTGTGATGCTCCATGGGACAGTGTCCTCTGTCCTTTTGAACCCTTATGCTCCTGCTGACATCTTCATTAATTGTGCTAGATGCTTTTTCCTATTAAATTATATATTTTCTTTCCAATTCTCCTTTTTAATTGCTATTTCCTGGTGACATTTTGCTTCACTGTTCTTGATTGTTCTTTCAGATGTCTTTCTGTTTTGACACCGGGTGTTTGGAAAGGCACACACACTCTCACCTGTAAAACTGTGATACCCAGGATTGTCGAGCAAGAGGACACTTATTGTCAATATTTTCCTTCGTTGCTGAGCCCAATCTTGATGGACTGATGATTCTTAAGGAGGCGATTGAAGGATTTATATCCACGATGCACCCCTGGGGGGGGGGTCCCCTTGTCTTGTTGGGTATCCTAATTCTCTAATTGTGGCTCCATGGTGGGTATTGG
The DNA here is from genome assembly GCA_020271785.1 of Procambarus virginalis. NCBI lineage: Eukaryota > Metazoa > Arthropoda > Malacostraca > Decapoda > Cambaridae > Procambarus > Procambarus virginalis. The sequence goes on along the minus strand of WNGS01146325.1, from coordinate 13,449 downwards.
GACTTGCTTGCTGATGAAATGTTTACCTGTTCATTTTCATGCTGATATCTGACTTCTTTTTAACTGCTCAGACATGGGGTGGGAGACCAGGATCCCCGAGTTGGACTGTGATAGAAAGCCGGGTTCTGTAGCCCCCCACTACATTGGTCCCAGACCAAGCAGCTCCTGACTCTCCCTGCTTGATGGGGTTCTTCTACCCCCCAAGCTTGACCCAAGGCCAGGCTTGACTTGTGAGATCTTGGTCCACTAGGTCCCGACTACCCCTCTCTGCTCCCCTGCTTATACCTGCTTGATGGGGTTCTGGGAGTTCTTCTACTCACCAAGCCCGGCCTGAGACCATGCTCGACTTGTGAGAGTTTGGTCCCCCAAGCTGTTGCTTGGAGCGGCCCACAGGCCCACATACCCACCACAGCCCGGCTGATCTGGAACAGTCCAGTTTTCTCTTGAAGATGTCCACGGTTGTTCCGGCAATATTTCTTATGCTCGCTGGGAGGACGTTGAACAACCGCAGATCTCTGATGTTTATACAGTGTTCTCTGATTGTGCCTATGGCACCTCTGCTCTTCACTGGCTCAGTCTTGCATTTTCTTCCTTATTGTTCACTCCAGTATGTTGTTATTTTACTGTGTAGATTTGGGACCTGGCCCTCCAGTATTTTCCATGTGTATATTATTTGGTATCTCTCTCGTCTCCTGTTACGACTCTGGGTTCTTTAGAGGGAAACCAGAGGTCAAAATTTGAGCTTATTGAGCTACCATAGAGTAAAAACGCATTGCGAGTGGCATATGTCGTATCTTCCCTGCCAGTCGTAAGACTATTCTTGTTTCTCAAAGAGTATTTAAAGATTGAGCTTGGGGTTGTTTATTAAATAATAAAATAGGCATCAACTATGTTTACTAATACTGTCTAATCATTTGTAAAGTAAACCTGAGTAAATTTAGTATCGGGCACCAGTATGATTAGTTGAACAGTCTGCCGGCAGCATAGCTTTCGGAGAGGGAGACGGGAGACTCGCGGGCTTCTCGGCTGACTGGTTGTGGTGAAAGGAAGTGCCTCTCCCTCCTCTTATTTATTTATTTCTGTATCTTCGTCTGGTTAAGTTTTCTTTGCTATTTTTATGGTTATATTGTGGCATACCTATCGTTCTATGTGTAGCGTAGTATACCTGGGGTGTAGTAAGTATATTTACAAGTTTTTACCTTACCTGCTAGGCTAACGGGGTCTCAGTGTAACCACGTGGTCCCCTACCCTAAGCTGACTCCAGTGTGTTATAGTAGAGCTTTACCCTAGCTTGTTTCCAGTGTAAACCTTTATCCTGCTTATGTGGACCAAGGCTTTTAACGTAAGATTGTGTGGTAAAGTTTGTATTAAATTGTTACTGGTGTGATTGTGTATGGGGGGTGTTAAGGGGTTAATAAATAAGTAAGTTTGAACAGAGTATCCTTTGTTCCTGTGTGGGAGTACAATAATCATTTCCTAGACTAACCAGGTTTAGTAGCAAGCATTTATTACTGTGGATAGATTATTTTGGGGGCCGGGCCTTTTGATTCTCCCATTTCTTGATACCTCTATTCTACTTACCCTTACCCCTTAATAGTACCAGTTTCCCCATAGTAAGTCCCACTTTATTTTTATAACATCTCCTTTCAAGAGAGTACATTTGGAGAGCTTTGAGACGATCCCAAAAATTTAGGTGTTTTATATGTCGTCTATGCGTGCCGTATATGTTCTCTTTATTTCCTCTATTTCAGCAATCTCTCCTGCTCTGAAGGGAGAAGTGAGTTCTGAGCAGTATTTGAGACGGGACAACACAAGTGACTTGAAGAGTACAACCATTGTGGTGGGATCCATGGATTTGAAATTGAAAGTTCTCATAATCCATCCGATCATTTTTGTGGCTGACGCAATATTTGCTTGGTTATGCTCCCTAAAAGTTAGATCGTCGGACATCATTATTCCCAAATCCTTGACATGCTGTTTTTCTACTATGGGAAGATTCAATTGTGTTTTATACCCTGTATTATGTTTCAGATCCTCATTTTTGCCGTACCTGAGTACCTAAAATTTATCACTGTTAAACATCATGTTATTTTCTGCTGCTTAGTTGAAAACTTTGTTGACATCTGCTTGTAATTTTTCAATATCTTCAGCAGAGGTAATTTTCATACTGATTTTTTTGTCATCTGCGAAGGATGACATGAAGCTGTAACGTGTATTTTTGTCTATATCTGATATGAGAATAAGGAACAGCAGTGGTGCAAGGAATGTACCTTGATGTACAAAGCTTTTAACATCGCTTGGACTCGATTTTATTTGATTGACTGTTACTCATTGTGTTCTGTTCGACAGGAAATTGAGTATCCAGCGTCCTATTTTTCCAGTTATTCCCACTGACCTCATTTTGTGAGCTATCACCCCATGGTCACATATGTCGAACGCCTTTGCAAAGTCTGTGTATACAACATCTGCATTTTGCTTTTCTTCTAGAATCTAGAGCTTCTGTGATTTTATCATAATGGTTGAGTAACTGTGACAGACAGGATCTTCCCCCTCTATAAATCCATGTTGTCCTGGGTTGTGCAACTCATTGTAAAATAAATAAATAAATATGTTTATTCAGGAAAGGTACATACATAGAGATTTTACATAAGTGGATCGATTTATAGATAGAGCTAGTACATACAATGCCTAAAGCCACTATTACGCAATGCGTTTCGGGCAAGAAAACATTAATATCTAAAACTTAATACTAATTGGACAAAAAGAATAAAATGTTATGAGAACAGATACAAATAAAGGTACAAAAAAAAGGGGGGAACATGATTGAAAAGCAGCACAAATACAATATGTAGACAAACAGCGTTGAATAAAAAAAAAAAATAAGACATAGGTTGACAATAGAGGGGTAAGGTAGGTTACAGGGAGTTTATCAGGTAGTGTTTAGTTTTAATCTTAAACTGGTTGAGAGAGGTACAGTCTTTAACATGGTTGGGAAGGTCATTCCACATTCTGGGTCCCTTGATTTGTAGAGCATTTCTAGTTTGGTTAAGTCGTACTCTTGGAATATCAAAACTGTATTTATTTCTGGTGTGGTGCTCATGGGTTCTGTTACAGCTTTCAATGAAGCTTTTAAGGTCAGGATTGGCATTACAGTTCAGCGTTTTATATATGTATAATACACATGAGAAAATGTGCAGTGACTTAATATCTAACATATTGAGAGATTTGAGTAGGGGTACCGAGTGATGTCTGGGGCCAGAGTTGGATATTGTCCTAATAGCAGCTTTGTGTTGAGTGATTAGAGGACGTAAATGATTTTGGGTAGTAGAACCCCAAGCACAAATACCACAGTTGAGATATGGATAGATGAGGGAGTAATAGAGAGTCACCAGGGCAGGGCGTTTTGTTTTCCATAAAACTAGAAATTTGATTCCTAATCACTCTTTCAAACACTTTTATTATGTGTGATGTTAGTGCAACTTGCCTATAATTTTTTGCCAAGGCTTTACTCCCCCCCCCCCTTATGCAATGGAGCTATATCTGCAGATTTAAGTGCAGCTGGTGTCTCCCCTGTATCCAGGCTCTTTTTCCATATTACGCTGAGTGCTCTCGCTACTGGTACTTTATATTTCTTTATGAATATTGAATTCCATGAATCAGGCCCAGGAGCTGAGTGCATAGGCATATTGTCAATTTCTCTTTCAAAGTCTTCCGAGTTTGTGGTAATATCCGTTATATTATCTGCAGCTTTAATGTCATTCATAAAGAAGCTGTCTGGGTCATCAACTTTCATGTTGTTTATTGGTGTGCTAAACATAGCTTCATGCTCGTTTCTTAGAATTTTACTAATCTCTTTGTTGTCCTCTGTGTAAATAATAAATAATAAATGTTTATTCAGGTAAGGTACATACATACAAGAGATTTTACAAAAAATTATCGATTTATAGATAGAGCTAGTACATACAATGCCTAAAGCCACTATTACGCAAAGCGTTTCGAGCAGGAAAAACATTAATGACTAAAACTTAATACTAATTGAGTATAAAGAATAAAATGTGTTGAGAACAAATAAAGATAAAAAAAGGGGGGAACATGGCTGAAAAAGCAGCACAAATGCAATTAGGTCGAAAAACACCGTTGTTTAAAATAACAGACATGGGTTAACAATAGAGGGGTAAGGTAGGTTACAGGGAATTTATTAGGTAGCGTTTCGTTTTTATCTTAAACTGGTTGAGAGAGGTACAGTCTTTAACATGGTTGGGAAGGTTATTCCACATTCTGAGTCCCATGATTTGTAGATAAGTACCTTCATTTGTAATTAATGGTCCAATACTGGTCGAGGTTTTTTATTTTGATTTTGCGTATGTGAAAAAATATTTCGGATATTTCTTTATCTCTTGTATCGCTTTCTGTTCCAATTCCATTTCCTCAGACTCATATGATCGCTTCAACGTTTGTTCTATTTCTTTGATCTCCCTGCTTAGGCTTATTTTCCTTGCTTGTGATAGATGTGTCTGCCGAAGCATTTCCGTTATTTTTTTCCTTCTCCAGTACAGTCGTCTGCGTTCTCTTTCTAGAGTGTTCCTCTTTCTGCCCCTCCTCACCGGCACGTGCTTCAAGCAGACCTTGTAAGCTTCAGCTGTCAGTTGAGCTATTCCCTGTGTGAGAATTTAAGACCATCTCCCATTGAATGGTTGCAAGGTCTACATTTATTTTTTCCCAGTCGATCCTCTTATTGTTGAAATTGAATTGATTGAATATTCCTTCTCACTTGTTGGGTCTCTTAGACCTACTACCGTTATTTATGCTAGTTCGCACTTCAATGAGCTTATGGTTTGAGTATGAAGTATCTGAGATTATAATGTCTCTGATTAGTTCATCATTGTTTGTGAATAACAAGTCGTGTGTTTTCGTTCCTAGATGGTTCTGTAATCGGTTGATTGAGCGAGAATTTGTCACAGAATCTCAAAAGTTGTCTGACCTGTGGCTGGTTATTTCCCGGGTCATTCCCTGCTATGATATTTGTGTTTGCCTTTCTCCATCTTAGACTCGGTAAATGGAAATCTCCAAGGAAGATAATATCTGGAGCTGGGTTTGCTAGGTTATCAATTATGTTCTCTATTTTGTGCATCTGCTCTGTGAATTCCTCAACCGTTGTATCTGGCGGTTTATATATTTGAATAATAACTAGGTTTAGTTTCTCTACCTTAATTCCAAGTACCTCTACCACCCCATTAGTTGAGTTTAGTAGTTCTGTACATTCCCGGTCCTCTTTAATATACAGACCTACTCCTCCATTTGACCTAGTTTTTCTATCACATCTATATAAACTATAATTTTGAATCCAGATTTCACCATCCATGTAATCGTTTGTTTGAGTTTCCGTTGTGACGATAATCTCTTTCAAGAGAGATTGAGCCTGCTCTTCCCTATCTCAGTCATGTTATTCTACAAGTATAAGATGCTACATTCAAGATACATCCATCAGTAGCACAAAACGTTTTGACCAGGAAGCAAAACGTTCCCTGCGAACCCCCCTTTCACCCCCCCTTCAAGCCGGCTCGCCACCCGTCTTCAACGAGCTAACTACCCATTCTCCGCCTGCCTACTCCTGATTGGCGAGCCGCCGACAGCACACCTGCACTCACGCCATCTACCTGAGTCGACGTCTGGGCCAGCTCAAGCCGTCATCTTCAGAATATCCTTGTGCTCCACGCAGTGAACCACTAACTGATACTGTTGTATCAGCTGGATGTCTCGCAGCTAGCGCCATATTCTCAGCACCTGATTTTTATTGTATTGTAATTTATATGATTGTAGAGTAATTTCATCCCTATTAATTATTTGTTCTATTATTTTTTGACTTGTTTAAATTTCAATATATTTAAGCCACGGGATTGTCTTTGTTCATATTTTGTTTTCTAAAGTAATTAAAGTTTCATTGTTTATACTTTGAATTTTGCGTGTCTTCCCTTACTTTACCACAGACAACAGGCAAGCAGTCTTTTTTTTTTGTAAGTGTGACCAGGCATTGACACCTGCCATTGGAGGACTGCTGAACATCAACACTCCAACACTTTACCGTCACATTTCATGGGGGCCTGTCCTAGGAGCTTCACTCAGGTACTAGTACCAGAACGTAAATTCATGGTAAGCGTACTTGGCTTTGATACAGTTGCTTTTCAATATTTTCGATATTCAATTTTATTATTCATATGGTGCTGTGTGTATTGTGCATTCCGGGAGTAGCATATGGTGAGTGTGAGACAACTTTGGATTACGTGGTGACTGTAGGCCTCAGTCATTCTCTTAATTGGTCATCTCTCCCTCCGTGTTATTACTCGTGTTTACCACCTTTTGTCCCTAGGATATTTCTCATATTTTCGGCAGATCATCATATTGGTACCCTGGTACTTTGGTTTGTCTTCAGGGCAAAGCACCCAATCTTCTGCAATCCGACCGAAGGAGGATAAAGAGGGCCATATACCTGTCGAAATAGGAATAGGATTGATTAAAGTGGCGTATAATGGAATACCCAACTTTATCGAGTGGGCGCAAGCCCAAGGTGAAATAGAAAAACAGTTTGCGGGGATTGATTTTAAACAGCGTGAAAACTGGTTTATTTATCATGACAAAGTTCGAGTGCAGAATGCATTTAGAGAAATTTTCTTCGGGGATTATGGGGATTATTGTTCCACCTCCGAAGCTGAGGAAATTGCGCCAGAGGATGAGGTTTACTGGAGGGAAAATTTGCATCCTGTCATTAAGGCAGATCTAGATAGAGCTCCACCTACAAGAAAACTCTTAGGAACTAATGATGCAAAGGGGACATACTACAGGAACGGTGTGCTGGTGGCCTTATGTGGGGGGGGGGGTTATCCCCAAATCCCGAGACTTTGTACCCCAACCCAGACTATGTTCAACCAGAATGTGTGTTTTTTTTATGTGTTTTTACCTAAATAAAAAAATCATGTATCATTATTATTATTATTGCACACTCCTTTTGAAGATGAAATATGTTAAAAAAAAATGTCAGGCAGTATTTGCTAGAGTACTTGTCATGGGGGGGGGGTGAATAAGTGATGAAGTCTCTCTCTTATTTTTAAAAACTACTTTAACAGATAAAAATAAAAAACTTGACATTTACACAATTTTTTATTTTATTATGAGTACATATACAAAAAAAACAAGTATTTTTTTATTATTATTATTCGTCGTTAGAGTAATAAGATCTAAGGTTCCTCCTTTTACTCGATGGTCTTTTCACTACTTGTGGCGGTGCTTGACCTTTCCCTGCTCCATCTTGTTTAGGACGCACCAGCACAAATTCTTTTATGCATTTTTTCATTACATGGGCCAAATGAGCCAGTGTAGGGTAGTAAGATGCCAGCCATTCTTCTTCTTCACCCGCTCTAGACCAACCCACTCCAGAATTGCAGCCTATACCAAATGGCATAACTATCCATTTAATAGAATTATTACTCTTGGCTTCTCTCATAATGCGACTCACGGCCTTTTTAAAACACCAGCGTCTGTTGATAGTTGTATCTCTCCGCAATCCCGCTACTAAATCAATATCTTTACTGTGCTTAAGATGAAATTGGTTAATGTCATTATTTTCAATAGACACATCTACACTATATTGACATATGAGGGCTATGAGATAAGGCTGCACATCAGGTTCTGGTGGCGGGGAGAGGATTATATTTCCTGGAATGCCACGATCCGTAACTACGGCACAAAGCGTTTCAGGGCATATTTTCTTTTCAACTATCCCATAAGGATATTTTTCCCACAGCTGTTGGGAATAACCATTAGAAAACTGGTGTAGGGCACGAAGATCATAGACAATACAGTCCCCGGGTTTAAATATATCATCGTTGGGGAAATCCACTTCAATAATAGAATCTTTGAGTCGCCGTAATTGGGCTCGCATGTGTGGTATCTGTGTATAGCTGAGATAGTCTTGGTAGTAAGGTAGATGTAAAGTCATTCCTGGTTACTGACTTTAATACTTAAACTGATTACATGACTAGAGTAGCTCCCAAGCTGGTAGCGTCTTGTATGCTTTGTTTACCTCCTCTACTGGCGTCCCAGCCGCAACACAAACAAACGGGTGGTACTGTTTTCTATGAACATGACAGCATGTAGTTGGAACACATCTCGAAGCGATTAAAAAGTTTTTAACATAACCTTCATCTTATATATGCACCTTGTCACAGAGTTGTTAGAGACTTTTATAATATGTAATTCATAGTTTTTCTTTTTGTACAGAGAAATTAATTAACAATAAATAAATAAATAAAATACAGGTCAACATTTTTTTTTGTGTGTGTATAGAGAAATTGGGAAAAATAAATAAAATACAGGTTAACTTTTTTTTTGTTTTAATTCGTGTGAAATATTACAATATAGATTCTACAGCTTTTCTAATCTCATCTTCATTATATTCCATTTCCATTTTCTCTTTGCCTTCATCGTCGTCATCTTCCACAATAGTGAGCACGTCATCTCCTAAAGTAACAGACATGGCGCCGGTAGATGGATCATCTTCCACAGCAACGCTCGTGGTATCTTCCACGACAGCTGACCCGTCTTCTCTCACGTCAGCCGCAGGTCCGACAGTAGAAACACAGTCTTTATCATTCGTAGAAACAGGTGGAATGGCCATACGTGGAATCTTGTGTCTAAAGATGCCATGGGTTGGAGAGCGAGTTGGCGTGTCATTATTTACAGGACATATCATTAAAGTCGCTATACCACGTTCTTGCAGTTTCTGAGCTAATTTGCACATCACAGGGAAATATTTAGTCTCCCATATGTTGCGTTCGCCACTTGTGAGATATTGCCCGCAAGCCTTGCCCAACCCATATGGGAAAATAATCCTTCCCACTTGACCTCTTCGGCTTCTCTGAAGAATATGTTCAATGGCTTTTCGCAGAGCTTTGTCAAACCAACGCCATCTTTGGTATTCGGTACCATTTTTCAGGACGTCATAAAAATGCTCATCCAAACTCCATGCTTCGTGCCTGGGCTTTTTGTAAGAAGATGGCGTCGCTGGACCGTTGGTAAACTGGGTGATTAATCCAATAAGGGGCGGTAAAACAGCAACACTTTCATAGGGGTCGTCGTCCATCCTATTGCAGAATTTGGGTGCTTCGCCAACAAATATGAGGCCGGGGATATCTCTATCAGTTCTAACGGCACGATTTTTGTACGGCAGGTTTTTCCGATGCAATTGAGCATAGGGGTATCGTTCCCATAAAGTGTGTACCATTTCACTCAACTGCACACTTGTCGCATCCAAATCATAGAGCAGACAATCACGATTGTTATAGATGGGCAAAGAGGCAAAGTCGCTAATCAGGGAGGGAAGCTCTATAGTGCTGGCTTGTGAGGTAGTGACTCGGAAGGGGGTCTATATACACTTTTCATGCCGGCGCGGAGGACAACTGCGCATCGTAGAGTTGCCAGGGACATTTTTTTTTTCCTTGGAGCTCTGGTCATTACGCACTAATATAACATTAACATCGTAATGTTTTAAGTTTTCATACAGACCTTCAATAATTGGAAGATAAGTTTCCTCCCAAACTTCATCTCTTTGAACGCAGGTGCGACCAATACCCACAGGTAATACAACTCGTGCGATTTCCGGAGAAGATTTGATGAATCTCGTTATGGCAGCTATGGCCTTTTTGAAATAGATGAGGCAATTTTGTGTTGTATCTTCTTTTAATCCAGCGAGCATATCGCGATCTTTGGATTTTTCTATATGCGACTTGGCGATCTCATTGTTCTCTACAGGCGCCCCTATCCCATACTGCACTGCAGCGGCAATAATGCAGGGTAGATTTTCAGCTCGACGACTTCAGACATGAATTGAACCAGGAATTGGGTGATCCTGGGGAACACATCTCTTGAGACTATACAAAGGCCTGCGTTCACTATACGCGCTTGCATGTTTGTATTTAACTGATATGTCCTTTGCCATCCCGTACGGAACGCAAGATATGCAGTTTACAGGATACACAATGCAAGTTTCATTATTGCAAAATTCTTCATCTGTTAAATATCCGGTGTGCGTTTCCAGCCACGTCTCCATTTTTCTTTTTTTACTTTCCCTTATGTTTTGGATAAAGCCTAGTCAACTGCCCATGTCGACCCTGCGAATATTCGTCATGGGGGCTTTGCGCCCTTATATCTCCATCCCTGCTAGTGTGTGTAAAGTTACCACATACTGAGCAAATATTTATTGTGGGAGTATGTCTCCCAAGATGCTCCCACAGCTGACTTGAATGGCAATGCAGTGCACAGTGCACTGATCTTCGTGCACAAAGCCTATCTCTCTTAATCCTGGATAGTGACCTAGCATGTTGGGTATCTCCAGAATGCCCACTTAACCAGGAACACTGTTAAAATACGTAGGCCGCCGTATGTCTAGGTAGGAAGTAGATACAGGGAGCTTAAGCATACTTGCTACCAAAGGGTCAGTGAGTACATGGCTGGTGCCCGCTGAGACAGAGGGGAAGGCGCCAGCAGCGTCTGACCTCTGGGGCCAACCGGCGCGATCGGAATAACAGCTATGACGTGTTCATGACGTCACTCCTGCTACTGCTCATCGAACGAGCTAATATGATTGGTTCCCGCTCATTTGCTGCAATGCTATTGGTCAAATTGTAACTTCTTTTGTGTTGTGTGCCACGAGATGCCCGGCACCCTTGCAAACTCATTCACGTGAGAGAGACCATACGAAGAGGACGTGTTCTGTTCTACCGGCCAATAGACTGATCACCGTCTATCCCTCACCGTCAAGTTAACTCAGCGTCTTTGCGATATACCACACACTCGCCAGAATCACGAGAGGGAATATATTGTTTAGAAGCCTAAAGTGACAAATCTCCAGAGCGAAACAGACTGGTATCAGGTAACCCCTGGTGACAAAGATCGTTGTGAGTGACTCAGAGTGAACTAAGGCAGTGCCGCCGCCTAAGTAATCTGTGTGTGACTTTACCACAGTGTACCTGTACCACAGTGTACAGTGTAGTGCATGGTACTGCCGCCAGCCGCCGCCAGCCGCCGCCAGCCGACGCCAGCCGACGCCAGCCGACGCCCTCACTCTGACGTGACGTCACCACCTTAGCACCGCCAGTGCCAGTGTGTGCGCGTGTGTCTGTCTGTTAAGCATACAGCACGCTTTACTCACGAAATCATCTCAAGATACTGCGAGTACCCTCCGTGTCTACGAGCGAAACCAGCTATCAGGCCACCTATGAGTGCTTGTATAAACGAGTCTGAGTGAGTGCGTAAGGAAAGGTACCTTATCTGTAAGTACAAGATCTTGTCATTGTTTATTGTGTCTGTGTTGATCTGAGGGATCAACCACAGTTCTCACCTTCTTATACCTGTCGCAGGTTATAGGTGAATCGACGGTGTATGCGTGTTTATCTGTGTGGTATCACAGCATTTCACTCGTCTGTGGATGTGAGCTTCACATACACCACACATTTAGTATTGTGTGATTATTATTGTGTTATTGCATATCATCATTACCGAGTATCCGGTTGGAACTCTTGTGATCCCTTTGCATACCGGCAGTTAGGTTGCCGTGTTAGTGATTGGCTGTCAACTGTGTTAAGTTAGGTGTTTCTCCACGAGTGGATACGAGTCGATTAGCCAGACGTCAAGAGTCTCGCTAATGCAACCATAGCTTTGCTGACGCCAATCAAAAGTAAATCAAGCACCCTGTGTATTAGTGGTTAAGTTAGTAAATAAACTACTGTTAAGCTTTATGCGGTGTTTCCGTTGAACCACTTCTGAATACTGCCAATATTACTCCAGCCTTCAGCTCTAAGTGTCTTCAACACCGAGTTGCCTGTAAGTCACTAAACTATAAATTTGATGAGGACCCTAGGAGTCCCTTAAAGTGTTACATCATTGAGGAGATTCCAACGACCAACGTGGAGCAGGACCAGGTGAGGCTAGTCTGAGAAGAGACCCACAAGGACTCTAACTCGACCTTGCTCCCAGGCCCTGTACGGTTGCTCTCGTATTTTCTATTCTGCTAATTCCGACAGCTTCGTGAAGCGTCTGCCACATGTACATTGGCGATGTACGCATTGCAGTCGTGACGGCAAAAAAAAAGAAAACATCCCACATCTGGCGCCCAACGTGTTAGGCTTAGTTGGAACCTATGAGCTAGGTTATACAGTAAAATTTCGCACTTAAATTTTCCCTGAAAATTCAAAAGTGACGAGCAGTATTTAGAGGATGTTTAACACCCTGTTAGGTACACACACCACCAGTATGTCTGAGTGTGTAGAGTACAAACAGCGCTACCTGCATCTTCACTTGGCCTTGACCGCTCGTAGACCTGACAACTACGATACTCTTACTGAGCTAGAGTGTAAGGAACGAGTGGAACAGCACATGAGGGCCGTGGAAGAGGTGATGCTACAAGCACACATGCAGGGTAGTGCTGAGGTGGCGTGCACGAGTCTCATCACACTGGATGAAGCTATCGGTGGTGAGACCCCAGTGAGAGATAACACAGTGGGAGAGACCCCAGTGAGAGACAGCTTGGAGGTAGAGACCCCTGTGGGTGACGTCACCGAGAATGATGTCACCAGAATCACGCGCGCTGCGGAAGAAAACGGAGTCACGCGGGAATCTAGCCCTTTAAATACTCCGTTGGGGGGATTCTATAGGGAAGAATCTCGGCCCAAAAGGTCCTTGTGGACGACACCAACTCAAAGAGTAGGTATTACAGGCTCGCAATTATTCACCTTAGAGGAATACCGTAACCAAGTTAGGGAGTTGGGATTCGAAGGGAATAAAGTAGCAGAGCAAGCTATGAAACTCTGGACTGATCAGCAGGACAGAGAAAGTAAACTGTGGACTGATCAGCAAGAGAGAGAAAACAAACGCTGGACTGATCAGCAGAACCGAGAAAGTACTGAACGCATAGCTCGCATGCAGTTGCAAGCAAGGCAGGATGACCAGACAAGTGGTCGTTCAACGGAGACTAACGTTGAACAAGGTAAGACTGTCAAACTACCTAAACTAGCTAACTTTGATGAGAGGGACGACTCGATGGATGCATACATCAAGCGTTTCGAAGGTCACGCCGCTGATTGCGGGTGGGAAAGATCAAAGTGGGCACTCGCTCTTAGTGCATTGTTAAGGGTAGGGCATTAACTATCTACCACAGTCTGGGTCCGCACCAGCGCGGAGATTACGAGGCATTGACAACAGCGCTGCTGAACGGTTTTGGCATCACTGCAGACCGTATGCTAGAGAATTTCCGTAGGGCTCAATTGCAAAAGGTGAGACATATGTGCTCATGTTACAGCGGTTAGAATCGAATCTAAACCGTTACTGTGAACTCATGGAGACTGCTCCTGGGAGCATGGAGTTCTATCAACTGATGATTCGTGAACAGTTCTTGAAGCA